>CAUJNA010000557.1:2212682-2217682 GCA_963377175.1 Effrenium voratum | reverse complement strand
AATTCAATCATGTTTGCTTTGACCAGCTGGTTTAGCTTGGCTATTCAACCAACTGGGATTGAATGATTTACCATAAACTTTACACGTTGAACCATGGGAATGTCTTCTTTTGCAGTTGGTACCCCCTTTCTCGGTTGTTTCAAAGGGAAACGAAAACCGAAGCTGCAAAATCTCAAAGCCCCTGCATGGGTTTTGACGTTTTGGGTTCCGATTGGACACCAAAAGGTTCCAACCGTTGGCTTCCATTTTTTTGGGGGGAGCTCCAACCGTAAAAAACCGGCCCAGTGGGCTTCACAGATTCTCGCTTCCCACAGGGATCCTTACATTATACACCTGAACATTGCCTTGTAAAGGGAGGTTTCCCTTTATTTTGGTGGAAAAAGCCATGTTTCGATTGGGCCAAATGTCTCTTTTCAGAAGCCCTGGGTCCCACTTGGCGCAGAAAAGTCGCCATCGCCATCGAGGGGGTGCCCGAGGTGCACAGCACGGCGACATCCGCGGTGCCGGCGTCCACGGTGCTGGCGCCGTCGAAGCTCCAAGTGGCCGCCTGGTTTGGGCGGAAAAAGCCGCGTGGAGTTATGGGATGCACGGGAAAACCGCCCCTTTTCAGTAGCCCCGAGGAAAAAAAGACGGCACAAGGAAAGGGTTTCCATACTTTTGACCACACCCTACTGTGGATGTTGCGAAATCCATTTCGCACCACTTTGCAAGCATCAGAAACCACTGTTGGTTGGGATTTACATGGGGAATCGGTTCATTGCAGGGTTTCGTAAGTGGTGCAGGATTTCGTCCATCCACAGTATGGTGGGTTCAAATGCTTGACTTAGACTAAAGGGGGACTGTGGATTGAAATGGGAAAAAAGTCTTAGACGAAATGGGCTTTCGCCTGAGCCATGTTTTGAAGCTGTCTGAATGGTTGGTAATTCCAGTTGCAAGCGTCTACAGCGGGGATCAACTGGCCTCAACCAAGGGCGTAAACCATGGTTCATTCCATCATTGTTCAACAACGACCCTTTGCTTTCCCGAAGTGGTGGTACGAGTCCGATTTATACCATGGTTCAAGCCACCATAGCTTGGTTGACGTTGGAAGGGGAGCAACAAAATATGTTTTAACAGTTTAGTGGGGATTTCTGACTAAACCACAATAAGCAAAAATGTAAAATGTTTCCCACCAACCACAATGATAGTCCCAATTCAAACTTAACGGGTGTTTGTCTCTTTTGCTGTTCAGGCAAACTACATTGTTTGAACAACTCCTGTTGCTTGTAAACTCTTTTTGCCCAAGCCCACCGCCGGCAGCTTGCACTTGGGGGGGCTGCTGTACCAGGCCCACATCGCACGCCCGGGCACGCTCAGGCACAAAAGCTGGGCCAGCGCCGCCCCGAGACACGCCGCGAAAATGCTTTGCATGGCGAAGGTGTGGGAAAATGCGAGGGGCGAGCAGCGGAAGACGGCTTGAGGCGAAAAGCTGCCGAGCTTGACTCTTGTAGCCTGCGGGCATTCGCTCGGGTATATGTCAAAACAGGGGACGCAACAAGTGAGGGTTTTCTTTTGGAGTCCCTTTTAAATCAACTCCCGAAACGGGTCCCTCGAAAACACACAGACACACGTCCTTTGTGGCCTATGGCCATTTGACTATTTGCAGCCCAAGGTGAAGCATTCGCTCCTTAAGTGGACGAGCCAATAGAGCTTTCGCTGGAAAGCTGACTCCACAGTTCGCATATGACCAGGCGTATAACTAACGAGAACTCATAAAGAAACATGGTTCATGAAAAACAACTTTTCTTGTGCGCCGGACGAGGCTCTTACTCGAGCCGGCCAACTGGTCTTGAAGTAACTCAGTAATTAAGCCCAATGACCCGGACCAAGCTAAACAAATGTGACACTCGGTCATGAACCGCTTCTGCTCAAGACCCCCAAGCACAATCCTGTGAATGTGTCCACAAACCGATGACCCCCACCAATGTCAAGCTTGCAAACTGTCCAGCTCATAAGCCACAATCAAGGGAAGCCACAAACAAGTAAAGTCCTTTGCCCTCGACCAACTCAGCGGCTCAAAACCAGTGTTCAGGCTTCCTGACATCCCGCACGCCTTCAACTTACCAGACTCTCTTTGGGCTTCCCTTTCAGAATTTCAACACCATCACAAGGGTGTCTTCCTTTAAGCATCCCCCTTTGGCGGGTTTGAAGGGACCAAAGAAAAAAAACAACCTTGGACGTTCCGCAGACAAACCCGTCTGATCCTCGGGCTCGTGCATTGGAGCCGCCAAAGCCGAAGGAGGACACGCCAAAGAAGCCAGTCTCCTCAACGGCTGAATGTTCATTGGTCTTAACTCGGGGCCCTCAGTTGGCTGGCCTTTGAAGAAAAGCCCAAAGGAAAGCAACTTTAAAAGTACACCTCAGATAGGCGCAACATCCATCAGTTTCAACCACCTGTCGAACATTTGTTGAGTTTGGTCGTCGAGCTGGGTCTGCAGATTCAGTGACATGCTCAACGGATGCGTACGATTGTTGGTGGGCCGGCCTTGCCCTTGAACAAGCTGATGTGTTGCGAAAGCGAATTCGGCTTAGTTCCCCACTCAGCATTGCTTAGCGCATTGGACATGTGAACCCAAGTCACCTCGTTTCTGGTATGGATGGACGAATCCGTTCGCACCAAGAAGAAACCATGGTTGAAGCAGTTGCTTGTTGGTATTTGGGGGGAACTCTGATTCCAAGGTTTCTTAGTTGGTGAAGGATTTCAGCGATCCACCGTATCAAGTTCTAAAAAAAAGAGTTGCCTGAGTTTTTCGCATGACCAATGAAGAATGCCAGCTCAGAGATGGTTGTTTCTTAATTGCGCGGTGGCCACAGTATAAAAAAAGCCCCCTCCAAAAAAAACTAACGAGGGCGTCACGGAAGGCCTGGGACTAACTTGCACGGAAGCAACTCACGATAACTCACCTGCCACCAGCCTCATTACCCTGGCACCAACCCACTCCTTGCCCTGGTCGACAAACTCGGGGTTGAAGTGAACCGGGTATGCCTGAGCCCAACGACCAATTGTCATCGCGAAGGAACACTTCCACTTGCTTCAGGTACTGCACGCATCGCACACAAGGCGGAACACTTGTCTGAGACGGAGTGGCAAGGATGCCTAGGGTTAGTATCAGCATCGCCCTGTCGCGATCCGTTCGTTACCTGACAACTAGTAGTCTTTCCACAATCAAACCACCAATCAATCAAACAAACACACAAACAATCAATCAACCAACCAATCAAATCAAATTAAGTCAAATCAAAACCAAATCAAATCAGCCAGTCAACCAATCAACCAAGCAACAAATCAACCAACCAATCAACCAATCAACCAATCAACCCATCAACCAACCAACCAACCAATCAACCAATCAACCAACCAACCAACCAATCAACCAACCAACCCATCAACCAATCAACCAATCAACCAACCAACCAACCAACCAATCAATCAACCAATCAAGTCATATTACGCCAGATGGATTTGCTACCTCGCCTCATCAGCAATCCCCAGAAATAACGACTCGTAAGCCAAACCTGGAAAACTCGAGTGTTGTACAAACATTTGGGGGTCAATCCCCAGCAACGGTGTGGCCTGCGCTAGAACTTGGGCTCAGCTCACCCTGTGAATCCAGCTCACGGAGGTAGAAGCTTCCCTGGCTGTCCTTCATGGATGATGATGATGATGATGCTGAGGCCTGACCTCTAACCCTAACCTCTAACCCTAACCTCTAGCCCTAACCTCTAACCTCTAACCTCTTACTCTAACTGATAACAAAAACGAGAACGATGACGATGGAGGATTATGGTTGATGATGTTGGATGATGATGATGATGATGATGATGATGATGATGATGATGATGATGATGATGATGATGGTGTTGATGATTGATGATCATAATGATGGTGGTGTTGATGATGATGATGGTGGTGTTGAGAACTGGTGACGATGACTATCATGATGATGATGACGATGATGATGATGATGATGGATGATGATGATGAAGAAGATGATGATGATGATGGATGATGATGATGATGACGATGATGAAGATGGTGGATGATGATTATGATGATGATGTCGATTATGAGGTTGCTGATGATGGATGATGAGAATGATCCTGATGAGCACGATGATGATGATGATGATGGATGATGATTATGAAGGTGATGATGATGATGAGGACGCAGATTATGATGATGATGATGGCGATGATGACGATGATGATGATGATAATGATGATGATGATGAGGGAGCCGATTATGATGAAAATGACGATGATGATGACCATGATGATAATGACGACGATGATTATGATCATGATGATGGGTGATGATGATGATCACGATTATGGTGATGATCATGATGGTGATGGTCATGATGATGGATGATGATGATGATCATGATGATGATGAGGATGGATGATGATGATGACTGTGATGATGATCTTGATGATGATGGGGGCGCCGATTATGATGATGATGATAACGCCGCTTATGATGATGATGGTTATGATGATGATGAGGCCAATTATGACAATGATGATGATGATGATGATGATGATGGATGATGATGATGATGACTGACGATGATGGGTGGATATTGATTATCATGATGATGACAATGATGATGAGGACGATGATGATGATGATGATGATGATAACGGTGATGATGAAAACGATGATGATGATGACGATGAGGATGATGATGATGCCTTTTTTGTGAGCCTGCTCACGGAAACAAGGCAGCTTTTGGCATCACCGGCATCACCATCGCTGATGAGCTGGAGCACCCAGCTTTTGCATCCACAGCTTTGCTGGCATCATACTGGAGGTGCCCAGCTCTGCATGCTGGGGATGTGGGCGCTGCCTTTTTGACAGTCCGGGAAAAAGTCTTGGGGGTCGGCGGAGTCATGCGTCAGCCTGCCAAATACATTACCGTAATCAATTTTAGCCTCCGCAGAACCCCTATCAGATCGTC
>CAUJNA010000557.1:1982682-2207682 GCA_963377175.1 Effrenium voratum | reverse complement strand
TTCACCGCGAAGCGTGTTATCCATCTTGGCACTCCATGGCCGCCAGGATCCCCAAGCGGGCGGCAGAAGGTGGCAGAAAAATGGAACCGAGAACACATGAAACATCATCAAAGGGCGCCACTGGGCAACCGGAAGTTTCAGGACTGGTTGAACATACTGCAACTGCGACGTCAAAACGCCCAGTGAAGGCTCCGAGGCGTGCCATGAGCACGCACTTCATGAGCCCGTTGATGCCGGCCTAGCGGGCCAAGTCTATTGTGTGTGTATGTATATATATATATGAGGCACGGTCGAGATTACTTACTTACGGCTGTTTCGCTACTGGCGCGTGAGAGTCCCCTATCGTTTTCCAGCGTTTCCGTCCTTTTCCAGGGGTATCGTTTTTTGAGTCCCCCATCGTTTGCGATGGTTTTGTGAATTTTCATAATATGAATGAAATACCGAATACTAAACTCAACAGAAGCAACTTCATATATGGTCAGCCCCCGCAAATGGTACAAATGACAGGTAGATCATGGGGGGGGCTGAGCATATAAGAGTCAGCCCACCTGGTGCAGGAGTCCAGCTAGCCGTTCAGAAGTCGGAGTCTGATTGTAACCGTGTCGTCAGACTAAAAAGCAGAAGGGCAATGCGTTCAGGTTGAGAAGCCAATAGCCCACGAAACTTGCTGGTGCTCAGCAGGCAATGAGGGAATGACCCCTATAAACATTTTCTTTGTGGCGTCCTTTGAGGGAATCCCCTTCCGGTTCATTCCCAACACCCGGTAGGTCCTTCCCTACTGAGCACCAACGCCCGCGAAAGCAGTCCATTGGCTTTTTCGCCTATGGAAAACATAACAATATGTCCAGTAGTGATAATGTCCTTTGAAAACCAACAAGGGACAATAACACCATACTCAGATGCCCAGTTGCCATGGGCAAAAAAGGACACCTTTTTGTTGCTGCTTGACTTTAAAGCGGGAACCCTTACACAAAACGAGTCGAAAAAGGAAGCAACCCAGTGGGCAACAAAGTGTTTATTTTCCGCAAATGGACGAGTCCGAAGGGGGAGAGGAAAAAACAAACGCACGCATCTGCAAGCATAAGGCTCGGGCTGACATCTCCGTGTGGCCAAGGTTGGACTTGGAGCTCGTCTTCACCAGCGGATGGTGCCGGGTCTTGCCTGATTTCGGGAGCAAAACCCGAGAGTTCCGAGGAGTGAAATCTGCCCTCAGATGCCCCGCGAAAAGTTTAACTTTTAGTGGGTTAAATGGAAACTACCACTAAACACTAAAAACCTAAAATGCTAAGGGGATGGGTGGGAGCCACCAAGAAATGGTTGGCTTGTTGAGATGACACCCTTTTTTGTGTGGTAGTGTTGAAAGATACTGTCTTGGATGGTTTGAGGGAAACTCAGCTTTTGGAGGGTTCCTCCTGTTTGGAGACAAGCCAAATGGCGGCTGGGTTGGTCTTTTCTTAGTTCTGTGCATGTGCAAGAATGCAAGGATCAAAAGCACCGGTGGGTTGAAAAACAACCCCGTGGACAACCCTTGTATCCTTATGCCCTAGTATCGGTCAGTATCGGTTTTTTCCTCTGCATCGGTTTGCAGTGTTTTGGCAGCTCTAGCTCGAATGTCGTGACTTTTCCGTACAAGTGTAGTATGCGAAGTACACTCTGCCAGCTCCCAGCTCCAGCTGGAAAGTCGCAACTTTCCAGTACAAGTGTAGTACGCAAAGTACATTTTGGCAGCTCCAGCTGGAAAGTCGCAACTTTTCAGTAGTATGCGCAGTAGACTTTGGCAGCTCCGGCTCGAAAGTCGCAGCTTTTCAGTGCAAGTAAGTTTTTCAGTACAAATGTAGTACACAAAGTACATTTTGGCAGCTCCAGGGAAGGCTGCAGGGCAGCTGGTTGGATTCGGCGTGGCGGCCAATGAGTTGGGTATCGGTTGGGTATCGGTTTGGGTATCGGTTTGGGCCCTGCAAATCTATGATTCCGCGATCTTGGCTTGCGACAACAACTTGGACCTGATGTGTGTCTTCATGGCTTCTCGGGGTATCGTTTTTGTTGTTTCTGCTCTGTATCGGTTTACAATGGTTTTGGCCTGCGAAACAAGTTAAGGGACGGCCCCTTACATAACGAAAAGGCGCGGGGTTGTTTTTTCAGCCCAGGTGGCTCTTGGGCTCTAAAAAGAGCATTCCAAGATCAAAGCCTTTCAACACTTGTTGCTTTATTGTTTGGCAAGTAACAAGGATTGCGAGTGACAAAATAAGACATGCACTCTGTCAGACAAACATGGAAACTCCCAGGACCCCGAAATGGAAGACTTGGTTCCATTCATGGAGGCTTTGTATAAGCTTCCATGTTAGTATGAGGGAGTGTACACAACTGCGATTGTAAGCAAACGCCACGAGAAATTCCACGGTATGAACGTTTTTCTGACGCATTCAGATGTGGGTCTGGCTTCCAATGGGATACGGAGCTCCCATTGCCCGGTTGCCTCAAAGTAAGAACAGGAATCACCCGCCCCAGTTGGGTGCTTCTCCCAATTTATGGACCCTTACAAGTGGATGGGTTCCTTAGTTTCCCTTTCAAACCATCCAAAACTGGATTCCGTATTTTGATGCAGGCTCAATTGAATTGACCCTATGGAATTCAACGTCATCCGTCCAAACGTGCGATAGGTGCTTTTGGGTTCCAAGCAATGAGGACCCCAATTCAAGGCGTCCTCTTGGCTCCCTTCAACCATCTCAACGGGGTCCCCAAAGTTGTTTGAGAACACCCAAATTCTTTATCAGTGCGTCACCGTCATGCAGCCTTCTTGCCGCACCACAAAGCAGAAATAAGGCTGTAGCGAGGTGAGATGATCGCAGGGAGGGGAGTGATTTGGGCACTGAATTGATACCCTCCAACAAACGCGGCACCTGTGGGAGGGTACCTGGAAGATCAGTTTCCTTTTAAAGGCACCCCCTGTGAGGTGCTATGTTAGTGGCGGGGAGGGTATCTTATGGCGTGCCCGAGCTTAAACGACGACAGGAAAGGGCTCACCATCCCCACCTCACCCCACACACCTCACACATGAGCCACGAACAATGTAATTTGCTCGTCAAGAGGATATGTGGAAAGTAAGTGGGCCCTTCCTGGTTCTTGTCCTTTCCCAAACTAGCAATCGACTGCCAACAACTCTGTCAGTTGCTATGATCCAATATGATAATCTGAGACTCCCCTCATTGACATGGACTTGCTGTAGATCCCCCAGCAAAAAGTTTAACTTTTTGCTGGTTAAGAGGAAATATGAGGGGAATCCAAAAAAGTTAAAGTCTAAAGATCCGACCCAACAGCAAGAGAGTAATAAACACTCTTTCGTTTCATCTAAACAAATCTGCAGAGCATGGCTCCCGCCTTCGTGCTTCATCATGGTGGCGCGCAGGGCGCCAACCTAAGCACTGAGTGGAGAACGCTGAGCAACCAGACCATTGCCCTAGGTCTTGGTTGACGTTGGAAGGGGCTGGCAAAAATCTGAAAATTTTAGCAGTTAAGTGGATTTGGATTTCAACCACTAAACCACAATAAGCAAACATGTAAAATGTTTCCCAACAACAACCATGGGGTGAACCTAATTCCTCCCAAACACATTAGCCGTTTTGTGGCCAGGACACCATCCCTCGTGCTTTCTTGTTGGGTAGCCGTGGATTCAACTGCTCTGGTATCCAGTCACATCGAGCACTTGGCGCTACTCCAAACCATATGGGTTGCTCGTCTGGTTCTTGAGCTGGTATCCTCAAAAAAGGAAACCCAAAGGAAGCTACCCATGTGGATTCCGAAAAACAAATGAAACGAACCCCTTTGGTGCGTCAAAGGCCGACAACGGTGGCTTTCCTGCCAATGTTGAAACAGCCCAGTTGATCTAGCAGCAACGGCCGACATAGGCCCGGAAGGCAGGCGGCCAGTTTCCTTGGGTCCCTTTCAAACCATCCAACAACAGTGTCCGCCAGTGTAAGCCATGTTAAATGATCAAGAACGTGGCCCTGCCTGCAAGAGAACTTCCCAGCGTTGGCAAAAAGGCTTAAAAACAGCAGGGACTCCTTCCATTTGCTTCTTCGCCCCCTGGGAAAAAAAAAGGAAAAACAACTCCAGTAGTGATAGATTCCCGAACAAAAAACAAAAAACAACAAACCGCCAGGGGGAAAAAACATATTCATTTCAGCAAATGGAAGACTACTGCAACAGGAAAGCAACCAACCAAAAAACAAGGATTGCAGGCAGCAAACAAATCCGCCGGGACATCCGCCTCGATGGGATCTCCCAGCGCAGTTCCTGTTCCGTGCAGCTCCTCCAAGCATGGAACTGGCTCTAAAGGAGGCACCAAAGCTTGCATTTGCTTAAGCCCACTGGAAACAACTAGACAACTTTCAAGTAGTGATCGTCTCCTTTTAAAACCAACAAGGTTCAAGGGAAAATAGCAAAAACAAAAAATATTGTGCAAATGGAAGAAGGGACATTCCTCCATGACGCGTTTTGCAGTTCCACGTTAATGTGCAGGAAGTAATTGGGGGGTGCGCTGGTTTCCCCCTCAAATAGTAACTAAAAAGCGACGTCATAGCGAAAAAGGCATGCCATGCTCGTGACAAGGACGTTGAACAGCGGTAAGTACCCTATTCATGCAACCAAAGAGAAAAACAAGAAAAGGCACCATTCCACCATAATAGCTCTATCAATGAAACATTGTTTCATCCAACCCTGAACTAACTGACCGGTGAGAAACTTTACAACCCTTGGTATGGTAGCAACAAACTTGCTTTTGCATCCTCCCACAAAAAATGAACAGAAACAAAAACAACCACCTAAAAACATGAAGGATAGGAACCTTCACCGTGGTCAGCGCATACGGAGTTTGTGAGGTCGAAAAGCTTTGGGTTGGCAATGTGTTTCTTCTCTTCCCGCGGCTCCACTCCACACATGGATCCATGACTTTTTACGCGGAGCATGTTTAGGCTGTCGTGGAACCTGAATCCAGTTCTGGACGTAGCTTTCGTGATCGGAACCCTTTTTGGGCTTCCTTTGAGAGTATGGTGCAAAGTGTCCTTCAGATCAAATCGTTGCTCTGGATTCCTTTCTGTGCCCACGATGGGAGACGCATCCATCAAGTTATGAAGGGTCACGTTGGCAGCGGTGGCCTTCTTGAAAAAAGACCTGCCACTGGAGGAAGACAACTGCAAAACTTTCATGGGCATGGATGCCGGCCGCATGAAGGCATCGATTGAAGCTGTCCGTCGGCCGAGTCCTTTTCCCATCGGACAACCTTGGGCAAGCGGGATGCGTCCCGAGCCAACCTCAAGCAGCAAGGTCAACCAGGGTTTCGTGGCCGAGTCGGTCACAGAACAGAACCACAAATGCAACTCCCCCAAGCACACGCAAAGACTCAGAGCAGTGAAACAGACACAGAGAGTAATCAACAAACTAGCCAACAAGCTGTTTCACTGTTCTGAAGTAGTGAAACAAACGAGGTATAAAACTTAACTTTTAATTCTGCGAGTGAAACAAACTCGCACACTTAAACAGCTATGTCACGCTGGCCGCTGGATACGCTCCGGGAAGTGTGACAGCTTCTTTGTGGCGTGTTTCTCAAGCTGGCCGGCGGCGTGTTGGCGCGTGCGTCATGTCGGACAGGCTTCACAGGGACAAACACAACTTACACCAAAGAACCCGTGAAGAACACATAAATACATGGATCAAATCGAAAAAGGACATAAAGAAAGGGACAAAGGAACACAGAAAGGACGGAAGAAAAGTAAATCATGCAAGAAAGACGTTTAAGAACGACATAGGGAATCAAAGCTAGGAATTGACAAATAAATAAATAAAATAGAGACATAGCGACATAATGAATGAACAACATATGAATAACCACATAAATACTGAAATAAGGAAAGAAAACAACACCCACAAACACACAGACACACAATGCTAACCACACAACCACAAAACCACACAATCACACAACCACACAACCACACAACCATCCACACACGAAAACACACACGCACAAGCACACGCACACGCACACGCACACCTACATCTACATCATCTACACACCTCCTCTGACACACACACACACAAACACAAACCCGCTATGATTACTCCTGTCTACTGCCATACCAAACATGAAACTCATGCGGACAGTCAAATGGTTTGAGCACACTTAAGTCTTGCGGATTGTTCTGCATGGCTCAGGGACGTCGCCGGCGTATGCTCCAAAATGAGGCAAATCCATCCCTGCACCTTGGGGCCTAATAACTCTTGGAGCAACCGGTCTCCTGGATTTGGATGTCCAAGGGCTTGATGCCAGCTTCTCGTAGAGAATGTCTGATGCATTCCTGTCAAGGGCAAATATGTTGTGGAGGCGTTTGCAAGCCAACAACTCTGACGTGTTTTTATCCACCCTGCCCTGACACATCCGAACCCGGCCAAATAACTATGAACTATGATTCGCAAACCGGAAGCAAGGGGACCTCCTGGCAGGACCTTATTTCCCTCTAGGTGAGCTCGGTATAATTTCCGCACACCCGAATACATCTCAGATCGATTCTTCTTACGCGAAGAACAACCTCTGGGCCAACAAAACAAGACGCGTCGCAGTTACCCCGTCAGGTTTGAGGTCTACTTAGGCAGTGAATGACCGCTTGCCCTGTTGCGCCGCCAAGAGGTTTCGGCTCGAGGGTAGAACTCAAATCGGTGCAGGATCTTGTCCATCTTCCCAGTGGGAAAGGTGAATGCAGCATCATACAAATGCCGCCAGCTGAGCTCCACACTGACGAAGCATGATTTGGATGATGCAAGACTGACTGAAGATCCGAAGATCCAGACTGAGCTGGAGCTGTCGAAGTCTAAACCGACAGACCTGGAACCCGCTTGGCCGACCCAACCAATCAATCAAGAGCCTCAGCTCCACGGGGTTCTCGATACAAACGTGATTCGGTTGCCCCAAGGCCCCGGAAAGAAAAGGTGATCACCTCTTGGAGCGACGAAAAGTGGACCAACATGGGAGAGCCAAAAGGTCAAAAGGTCGATTCGCTTTGGACAAGTGAGACATTTTACAGCTTGAGTGAAGCTGAACACCCCGTCCTGAAAAAGTCTGCTGTCACCATTGCGTGACATGCAACGTGTCTTGTTCTGACGACAAGGAATGAGGCTGACCAAACTCGAGAATCACTTTGCGCCATCTGCCTGCCCCCCAAAAGCAACTCTCAACTAGAGAGGCTCTGATTTTCACTCTTCCCCCACAAGCACACATAAGTGTCTGCTCCTTAGGCATGCTCCTCAACTTTGCCAAGTACGCCGCTTCAACACACACTCGCGGCCATTTGTAGAGGAATCTCCTGAAAGATCAAATACCTGCGACTGGAAAGGGGCAACTTTTGTTCACAGCTGAAAGCTCTGGGGTCTCTGCCTAACCAGCTGTTCCCCTGTCCGGTTCCCTCCCCGTCGGGCTCCGGCTGTTGGGGATGCCTGCGTTTGTGTCTTCCCTTTCTGGGGGGTCCAGGTCCATTTTCATGCGTTTTTTTTTCTCCAATTTTTCCTACCCAGAGGCTCCCGATGTGTTTGGGGCCCTCCACCAGCCGGTTTTGAGACCCCCAAGCACCTGCGGGGTGTCTAATGGAGGGGTCGGGTCTTCCATTGAAAGCCCCAGGAGCCTCTGGGTAGGGGAGAGTCCATTTTCATGCGGTGTTTGAGAACGAAGCTGTCCTGCTGCGAGGGCCCATGAGGGGCGGTCAGACTCGCGCTGCGGCCATCCTGCAAAATCAGTGGGTTTTAGGGCTCACGGGCTCACCTCGGAGGGCGCGTCTTTGGGGCGTCCAGTTTGAAGCCTTGGGATTGGGCTGGGCTTTGGGGGGAGGAAAAATGCGCCAAAGCCAAATGCGAAACAATCAAGCGCATGCAAACGGTTCAACCAATCGACATCCTGCCAGCGGAATATCCGGCCAAATTTGTTCGGGGACGGGCAGATCCAATCCGACCAGCTGCTTTTCAAGCGCGACACAGTTATATGGCTTCCGTTCAAAAAGGCCGGCTAAGAAGCTATATACAGCATGTGCATAATTCCTGTTGCATCTTGTTTTGTCCTTGTCGAAATGAAGCGGGCCACCTAAATCATGCAAATCCTACTCGCAGCGCTAGCTTCGCGCTGGCTCGGCGCTAGGTTGAGGACGTTAGTTGACGTGGCATGTGAGATGCACACGCATGGCCCTTCTGTCCGGTCGCTCTCAGGGCTCGCGGCATTCCTTGCTCGCAAAGCGAAGGTGCGTCTGCCGCGAGATCTGCGCGTCTTTTGCGAAAGTGCTGCGCCTGCCACGCCTGCCCTTCCGAAAGCATTGCTTGCGCTTGTCACGAAGTCTGTACCAGACCTTGCGACGCGTGACCCTGCAAAAAATATGAAAACATATGCAGTTTTTCACACTAGCTCCGCGCTAGCACCGCGCTAGCTCCAGCTAGCAGCGCGCTAGCAGCGCGCTAGCAGGCAGTTGCCAACTTGAACAATGGGGCACGTGCCTTGTTGGAGGCAATGCCCAAGAAGCCACTTGCATGTTTCTAGGCTGTAGTTGTAAGTCAGGCTAAGCAAAACTATATACCCGTAGTACGAACCAATTCCGACTTTTACTTATTGAAGATGTGGCGTAGAACATTGGGATTTCTTGCGTGTTAAAATGTCCTATTGCAGCAGCTCTGCAAGCTCGGATAGCTCATCCGACAGCAGCTAAGAAAAGGCCCGCGCTAGTGCGCCTGTCACTTCTTTGTACGTTTCTTAGTCAAACCTATTGTGCCGTAATGGTTACGTGTTCATATGGCCCGAATGATACGGGCCCCCATGGAATGGCGATTTACGCTACAACACTGGGAACCAACATTTGGACAACCAGCCATATCCTCCCTGGTTGCTGTTGACCCCCCTACAAAAAGTTTAACTGTTTTGGGGGTTTAGTGGAAAACCCCTTGATTTCCCAAAAGTTAAGGTCTAAAGATCCAACCCAATAGCAGTCAAGACTCCATACATCTCCAAAGAGTCCATCGAAAACATCCGCAAGACTACCTTAAAATTCGAGCATTCCAACACTGCTCAATCATCAGATGGTTGTCATGATCATGCCCAGCCTTGATCCCCTGAAAGCGACGGCCGAGAGCAGGGGAGGAGCCAAAGCACAGGGACCCATGCAACCCTCGAGTGACTGCTACTGACCATGAGCGACTGCTTGGGGGGCGATCAAGGATCATCAAGGTCCTCAGAAATTCCCCTTCTGTGGATAGACAAACTCTGCAACTGGATAAAGAAAACATCTACGGACAGGTGGACAAACTGGCTCTGTGTCGGATCTTCAAGGCACCCCTCCTGGTTGAGGCAGGTGCCGCACAGGATGGCCAGCCTGGCGAGTCGAGCGGCTGGCTTTGATGGACAGTGGGCTGCCGGAGGCTCAGAAACCCGAGGCGAAAACGGGAAATTTCCCAAATAGAAGCAAGTTCGCCGTGTGAGTTAAACGGTGTCGCCGTTCATGCAACTCTGAAAATCCAAAAGAGCAACCGTTCCTCACACCTCCAGTCTTCCAGTGGTGACAAAAAAAGGCTCCCTTTGTTCGTAGGCTCGTTTTGAAGGACCCCCTCCAAAACTTCCTGGTGCTCAGAAGAATGAGGGAATGACCCTTATAAACCATCCAATTGGTGGTTTCCTTTAATCTTTCACAATCCCTACTTGTCGCACCGGCAAGGAAAAACCAACCCAAAAAAAAGCAAAGCCGCCCACGTCGCGTTGTTTGGGGCTCGCCCGCCTGGCGACATCCTCCCGGCCACTCACTCGGAAGGCCATTGCGCCGCAGCCCTCCCCGCGGATGAAGCCATCCGCAGACTGGCAAAGGCGGCTCACTTCAAAACCCGCCTGGTGGCTCTTGCCTCTCGTTGGCGCCTTGTGTTTAGATCCGCTTCTTTGATTCTTTGGTTGCAAATTATTTGGGACATAGGTGCGTCGAATGTCGACACAACTGCCAGTGGCATTCCCCAAGTTGAGCTGTACCGTTCTGGTGCACACACACCTTGTGAGTCAGCCTGCCGTGTTCGTTCACCTTTTTGGGAAGGCCTCCTTCAGGAACCCGGGAGAAGTGCTTACAATCCTTGGCTGCTGCTTTGCCGAGGTTCTGGTGAAACATGAACGGGTACTGTCCATCCCAGGATCTCTTGGAGTTAGTACAAGGAGTGCTTGGAAAGCATGGGACAGGCCATCCATCTGAAGGGCCTATCCTGGGCAAGGGATGAACACCCAAAGAGCCGCCTAAAGTGTCCAGGCTGTTAAGCTTGATTTACATTGGCTTTGCATAAAGATTTCCTCACCGTTGATGCTTTTCAAAAGAAGTAGGCGGTTTGGTCCTGCTCCAACGGCCAGTAGGTGATTGTGAGTTCCAATCGTATTCAAACAAACAAGCAAAACAAAACATTTGCCAGTTGGCTGTGAGTCCAAACCCTGTACCCTTGGTGAACATCAAAATAGGTGGTTCATCCACCCCAAAATGGCTCGCCATACAGTTGAACCCCGGAGAGGAGCCCCAAGCTGCAATGCCTTGGGCCTCACTCATTTGCGGCCACGGCCACGTGTCTAAAAGCTTCCGGGAGTGGGTGGAATGTTCGATTGACGGCAAAGGGGGCGGTTTTCAGCGGAGCTCACAGGCGCTACAACCAGGCGAAATGCTGTTTGCTGGGCCCTGGAAGTGTAAGCAGACCTGGCAAAACACCCATGCCAAATGAAAAGTGACTCGGAGGGTGTTGCGCTATCCCAACCGCCAAAATCGTTCATTTCCCGACTGCCCAAATCAGGCCCTGGCAGCTACCATCAGGTTTCCAACAGCAAACATAATATGTTCTCTAGCTGCAACCATGGGGGTTTCTGGCGAGAAGCCAAGCGCCGTGGCCCTTCAAAAGAGCGTCGATCCGGCCATCGGCCTGGTCAAAGGTGAAGCATCGGCCAACGTGCGACAACCTTGGCGCATGTCAGGCTGGGCGTCACAGGCTGCACTCCAAATGCCTCGTTTTAGGGTCGTGGGACCAAGGGGGTCCACTTCTGTACTGGGGAATCCCGTCTTGTGGGCAGAAGTGCTCATTCCCCCGGCCCTTAGCTTCCAAATGGCATGTTGATGTCCACTTGAGGTAAGCCAACATGGCTCCCAGTTTTGACCTCACACGGAAAAATCGGGGATCCCGAGGATCGCCCGATTTAGCTCATTTGCTCTTGATTTACTTGCACAACCATGCAAGCAAAAAGGGAGTCCGCATTCCAATATGATTCCCTCAGCAGTCCTCATTGATTGGGTCTCTAATAGATCCCAGAGGCACAAAGGACTCGTGCCTGAATGTTTCGAATCCGCGCCGCCAAACTGGTCTTCCAAAAGAGGTCAACCATGTATAATAGTGTCACTAGTTTCATCTGTTCACATATTCTTTGACATTGAATATTGGAAGGTAGCAACATGATCCCCTTCTGGGCTCGCCCCAAAAACGGGAATCAACATCTTGGATGGTTTCAAAGAGAAACAACAAACAACAAACAGTGGGTACGTAAACGTTTTACATTACCCAGCAAGAATGCCGGGAGTAACTTGAGTGGCAAGTGGTTGGGCCCGTGAGAACTGAACTAACGAGTGAGCCTCAACTAAAACCCATGGTTTACACTATATATATATATATATTATATATATGGCCATGGGTCAACACCCTGTACCCTGAGTGAACATCCCAATCCCCACTAAAAAGACTAACATGGGGGTGCACCTACCCCAAACTGGTACCATTGGTTTTGACCCACAGCCATGTAGTGAGAATCGCCTAAGATGGCCATCGAAGGTTTCGGGCCCCGCTCCAACCAGCTCCCTATGGTTACAGCACCGGATCTCGCCATAAGCGCGGTCAAAGTTTAGCGTTGCCCTGGACGAAAGGCTTACGAAAGAATCCCATGCGCCCAAATGGACCATAGAGTAGCATGTCTGTGTTAACCGGCCCTAAGTCTGGGGTCCCGCACATTGATGCGCCGCACAGCGCGATGGTATAACTGGCGCATACACAGTGAGCCGGGGCTGAGATGGGAACTTGCACGCAAACAAAGACGCAAGGCAACGAACCAAAAAAAAACACCAACCAACCAGCCAACCAAACAAACAATCAAACAAACAAACAAACAATCAATCAAACACACACAAACAAACACACAAACAGACAGACAAACAAACACACAAACAAAGACACAAACAAAGACACAGACAGACAGACAGACAGACAGACAGACAGACAGACAGACAGACAGACAGACAGACAGACAGACAGACAGACAGACAGACAGACAGACACAGGGAATGAAAACGAGTACAGCCACCTCATCTGGAATCCTGGCTCAGCCATGGGGTGCTCTTCGAAGCCTCGTGCCAGTGCTTTCTGTAGTGGGCTACCCCTTACATGCAGGGAACGGACAATTCGAAGGGCTTCCACCGTGGCACACACACACACACACGCACACACACGCACGCACACACACACACACACACACCCATGCCCTCTAGCAAACACCCATCCTGGTTTCAAAGTGGGTCGTGTCATTTCTGGATGTTGGGCATAGCGTCCACACAACAAGACTACTTATTCTCAGCTTATCTCCCCAACCCGCAATCAACAAACAAACAGTACGAGTTGTCTTTGCTTTGCCCCCCTGCAAAGCAACCAGAATTGGAACAAAAACGCAAACTAAACAGTTGAAACACCAAACACTGCAACACCAAGAAAGCAGCTACAAGAAACCCGGCTCGCATGATGCATGATACACCTCACTTCGGACATATCTCCCCCAATTCGAATGCAGTGAGGGCCCAGGCAAAGGGTCGAAGTGCCCGTTGGTGCCGATGGCAAAGCCGTACTTGACCTGGAAACTCACGACGTGGACATGGGTGCCTCTACGTTTTTGTTTGAGACCGTGTTCTGCTTGGCTAGGGGAAACTAACAAGGCAAACCATAAAATTGGGAGGGAAAGGGTGTGTTTCTTGAGACCGTTTTTGGCTTGGTTGCGGGAAACGCGAAAGGAACAGAATCCCAACCCATATCTTAGCACTGAAACGACATGTCGGGGATCGATTGAAAGTTTTATCAGGCGTAGCTAATCCAACCCTGGAAGCACCCTCAGCCACTTTTGGATAGGGCCGGTTCTTTTGAGATGCCCTTGGAAAGAAATCATCGGATGGGGGGAGGGGGTCCAACACCGGTTTCGACCATCCACTACTTCCCACTACTTGCCCTGCACTTTCCCTGGCCTTGGCGCATTCCACGCAGTCAGGTCAACAGCGGGCCCAATCGGGGGCCCATTTCGGTCACTTGTGCCACCTGTGGGGCATCAAAAACAGGGCGACAAGAGGACAACCTGACAGGCAGTGTCCTTGTTTGAGACCGGCTGGCTAGCTTTTGAGGTGAAGCAGCAAAGGGCAGAGCATCACTGACCGTCTCAAGTGCCCCAGCATTGCCCCCCCCCCAAATGAAAAGAAACATTCTGCAGTTCCACATAGATCACCTATAAAGACGCACCGTGGTCCGAAAAACACATGCAACAGAATGTCATTGCGGCAAGCGACACTGCGCTAGCCTATGGCGCATTCACCAAGAAACATGTTTCCCATCTGACTGATGCCTGATTCTATATGTCACAAAGCCTGACCTCGAACACGGCGGTCTTTCTTTCGCCACCTTAAGGGGTTGGGACACAACACAGGGTGCTTGGCGCGGCTAAGGATGAACATACCACAGATCCCGTCCTGGATATCGTGGATTTGAAGGTGTGGGTTGAGTCAACGGAGAGACTCAAAGACCAGCGAAAACCAACTGCTGGATCCTCGGCCACTCCTTCGGAAGTGGTCACTGGCGTTCGAATCCTATCGACTGAGCCCGCCAACCTGCAAGAATCAAGACATGGTACCATGGCCGGATTCTCACGGGCGTATATTCCGTATCCATGACATAAGATCGTTTGGACCAAGAGCTCACATTGACCAGAGATCCGGCGAAAGCTGCCTGCTGGATCCTGTGAAACGGGGATCCGTCAGCGGCCTGCTTGCGCATGGACACCATGTTCTTGGTCTCGTCCGGCATGGTGGGCCGCATATTCTGGCATGTGGCGGAGGGCGGGAGAGAATTTGCCACATGAAGAGACGCTATCATTGGTAGTCCACTGTTGGTTTGGTTGGGTACCTTGGGGTGGGGGGGGGAGGATTGCTGGCTATCCACTGTGTTGGTTTGGTTGGGTAACTACATTTCGGGCGGCCGACCCGAAGCTTCCACAAAACCCGGGGGCCGGCGTCCGTGTCCAAAGTCCGTTTTTGTCCTATGAGCAGTGGAAAGGCCAAGCCCGAGAGCCAGACCACCGCTTTCCCACCCGCCAGCCGGCGGAGACTTGCTGGTGCTCAAGGGATCTCAGTTGTTCAGTGACCCCCCCAAAAAAGGGAACCCTTTTTGGGGAAGACCATTCTTAGTGGGGCAGCCACCCAAAAAAAAGGAACAAGGGTTCCACTGAACAGCTGAGGGATGGTTTTTCTCGGGGTCAAAAATCCTCATCCCGAAACACGGGCTGCGATTTGGGCTGCCCCACCAAAACTAGCAACACATGCAGTAGAGATCTTTTAAGCTACGGCCAAGCCTGAACCGCCGTTAATAATTGTTTGAAAGGGAAAACACAACCCAAGTTGCATGCGTTCCGAAGAAAAATAAAAATAAAAAAGAAAGAACAAAAAACGCGATTGCCTGCAGATCTGCCCTTCAGTGTGTAGCCACTAGTCAGGCCAAGCCAAAGCTGAGCTACTGACAGAAAAAGTGACAAATCTGAGCATTTCCGGTTGCACTATCAAAACATGATTCGAAACAACGCTTCCCTGACACTTCATACAAGCAAAGAGCAGTTCTGGGCGGACTGTGTCAACTTCTGCGACCAGCCAATAAAGTGCAATTCAGAGGAAGTAATCAAGTCCCAAAGACCATCCACGATGTCTCTCCCTCCGTGCCTTGTGCAAAAAAGGCCCACCCATCAAATAGGAGTCCTGCAACATGGCCTTTGCTCTGTGATACTTAGTAGCTCACAGTTTACACACACACACTTGAAACATAAGTATACAGTATACATTGCATTGTATATATAGTACATAAGTGTGTGCACATGAACATGCACAGTGCCATGAGTATCTACTGTACGTGTATGATATGTAAACATGACATAGGTCAACACTCGGGCAGTCCCGGGCCGTCATCACGTCAGACACGCCGGGGGGACGTTGTGCATGAGGCCCACTGCAGACAATGAAGACGAGCAGGCCGTCTCCGTGGTTCCCACAGGTCCTCTCAAAGAAATGCGGAATCAAAGGGGCCAGCAGCAAAGGACCGTACAGACACACCGAAATCCGTTCCGCACCAGTCAGTGAGGATGCATTAAACCCTAGAGATTCCCCCTTTCAACACCACACCACTTATACGCTTTGGCCCGACATTCGAAAACGTCTGCCTGTTCTGCAAACAGACCCTGCGATTTCAGCGAGCCTTTCATGCCGAAGACGTAGTGGAGTCGGGATGCCTGTCGGGCTCCGATGCAACGTGTCTGGGCTGACTCAGGTCTAGTGACGACGACTTCTTCTTCCGTCCGAACAACCAACCAAGGAGCCAAACAGTCAAACTAACCAGCCAACAAACAACAAACAAGCAAAACAACAAGCAAAAGCACACAAACAAAAGCAAGCAAGCAAGCAAGCAAGCAAGCAAGCAAGCAAGCAAACAGACAGACAACCAAAACAGATACACAAACAAATCAAGAAGCATAGAAACGCAAAAACCGACAAACCGACAACCCACAAACACACAAACCCACCCACCCACCCACCCACCCACCCACGCACCCACCCACCCACCCACCCACCCACCCACCCACCCACCCGCCCGCCCACCCACCCACCCACCCACCCATTCACCCACCCACCCGCCCGCCCACGCACGCACGCACGCACGCACGCACGCACCCACGCATTCACGCACACACGCACGCACACACGCACGCACGCACGCACGCACGCACCCACACACACACACACCCACACACACGCAATCACACGCAATCACACGCAATCACACGCAATCACACGCAATCACACGCACACGGCACACACACACACACACACCTGTTCATCAACAGTCTCCCCAGTTCTGCATCTCTGGCTACAATATATGCGTGATGTGTTTCTGTGGACCCCCAACTTGGAGCCGTGATGTGCACACTTGATGTGGCAGCGCCCGCAAACCGTACCCTGCTTTTGTTTCTGAGTCCAAGGCAGGAGTCGCATCCCACAACGACTACTTTATCACCTTGCGGGATTTTTTCGCTGAAAGTGGACACCTAACTGTTTGGCCCGTTTCTCCCTTGTCAGAATAGCTTTAAGTCAGATACGTCATAAACTCCTCCGACAATTGGCAAACCTCAAACATCTCAAACCCTTCCTGTGCCCACCCCAGTTTCTCTCAGCCCGAGTGGCGCAGGAGGAGGGATTGCTTTGCACCCAGCCCTGCTCCGTGTAGCCGAAGTTGGCCACGCCTGCGCGGTCGCCCCGCTGGTCGACGGTCCACGGCCGGCCCAAACGGGCCATGGCTCACAAGGAACTCCCTTGCAAGTGGAAATTACGTTGGATATGTCCCCCCCTGGCCCCCCCCCCAACAAAACAACACGCACACACACACACACACACGCACACCATAATAGTTGTTGTGTCGTTTGTCTTTTGGGCGTCTCTTGGGAGTCACTTTAACAAGAAAAAAAACAACAACACGGCTGCTCAGACAAAACGACACACCTCGGACAAAACCATTATAAAGAGCTGCTTTCCCAAAGTACATGGCCGTGTAAGTGGCAAAGACAAAACTCGACAGGCAATGCAAGGGATGCGGACTCCATCACAATCTCAGGCATGCGGCCAAATATTTGTCAACAAGTCATCGGTGTAGGGATCCGTCTTCATGAGATATACAAATATCGTGATTTTCCGCTTCTCCTCCATTCACGGCGTGCACACTCTGCGGGTGTCCCTTTGCCCCGAACATCTTCAGGTGCCTTTGATATGGCAAACTCCCAGGGAATCCTGCCATTTAGGAGGTTCTGAATCGAAATGCACCCTCGCAAAGCGCGGAATTGTCTGTCCTCTGAGCACCAAGTTGGTGGCGAACTCGCTGGAGGCGTATCCATAGCTTGCACACCTCACGCCAGTGGCGTCACCATAGCTGGGTACGCACTTGCCTTTGATTCCTCCAATTTTGGGACACCAGTAAACCGTGGAGCACATGCGGAAAGGGAAACGGGACATGAGAGCAATCTTTTGCTGGACTCTCATGCGTTGTGGGCCGAGCACACATGTCTTTCATTTGGTTAAGACCCCTGGAATACTCAAAAAAAAGAGAAGGAATACCAGTAGTGACAGATTCCCTTTAAAACCAACAGGGGAAAATAAACAAATAGTCTAGGTCCTCCAGTAGGCCATGGAAAATCACACATATTCTTATGGAATATTTTGAACCGGAGGCCATGAAGCCCAAGAAATCCTTGTCATTCACAGGACTCAGAAATGGACCATGGAGAGTCGAATTCAACGTCATCTTGCCGTTTTGGTGCTAAGCCACGGTTCCCGCTATGTATTGGGCGTGTCCTGCCTTGTTTTTTGGACTCCCCCCCCAAAAAAAATAACAATTAAATCCCAACCACCCAAGACAGCGGTTGCTGGATTCCCCTTCAGTTCTTTCCCAAACTCAGATCCCCTGTTCAAAGTTTAACTTTTTGTGGGTCAAATGGAGTTGCCCCCACTAAACCCTCCCTAAGATCTAAAAAGCTCCCCCTATAGGAGGTCCTTGGACCCTTTATTGTGAGGGCCTTTGACCCCCAAAGGCCTCAAACACTGAGCTCTTGGGCTGGGGTAAGGAATCGGATGGCCAGGAATTCGCAAAAGAAAGACCAGCCACCCCACCCACTTCTCGCACTCAAAACTTGGGGCCCCCGACATCTCCGCGCCCTTCAAGGAGTCCCTCGTCCACCCGGAGCGGTACAGGGCGTCATAGCCTGCGTTTGGCCGGTTGCTGTTGTCTCCAAAATAGGGGGAATCCACCAGCACCTCGGGTCCCCGCCACTGCTTGTTGGATAGTGCAAGGGGATTTTGGGAAGAAGCAGTAATTGGTGGGGGGGGGGGGGGCGGCGGGGGTGGGCGCTCTCCAGCAGCACCCCTCTGGTCCCAACCACTGCTGTTTGGACACTGAGGGGTGTTGGGACATGCCGAAAAGCAACAATTGGGAGAGCCGCTCTGCTTTAGGATGCAGAGCTTTGAAGAATCCAGGTTTCCTATACCCTACAATCGGAGAAGCGCCTGGAGTCCCTCACATTGACGCTGACTCAAGCCCTGCCAAGTGCGCCTGGACATTTGGAGCAAACAAAATGCTCCACGCACACAAACAAACAAACAAACAAACAAACAAACAAACAAACAAACAAACAAACAAACAAAACAAAACAAAACAAAACAAAACAAAACAAAACAAACAACAAACAAAAGTGCCATCCTGTCATTTCTGGACAAAAACTGAGCGAATCTCCCAAACCTGTGCAAACAAGCGCAAAGCATCCCACAATTGGCAGGTGTTGTCTGCTCAGTGCATTTTGCTTGCTCTCATCCGCACTGACCTCTGTCCAGTATATGGGACTTGCCAGAGTCTGAACACTTCTGACCACTAGGACTTGGCGTGAAGAATCGAATCGCACTTCACTTCAGCAACTTGAGGGGGTTGATGTCCTGTGATTGGGTAACCGCTTGGTTGAAAGCCCAAGCGCTTGACTTCAAGGTTTGCCTGCCTTCCGCCCACTCCCCGGCGCACCCACTTCCAAAGAATTTCTCTGGCATGGGTCCACGTACTTCACCTGGCGAGCCCAAGAGCCACGCAACTGAGATCAGCTGGTACCCATGGCACGCTTGGCTGTGGCCCGACGACAAGGCCTTCAGGCAAATCCATCTGAGGGTTTAGGGTTTTAAGGCTCAACGGCTGTTTGGAAGAGAAAACACATTTGCGGGGTGCGGTGACAAACCGTGGTAGCTTTGCCCTTTCTGCGTGTGCAGCAACATTGGCATGGCACTGCGTGGGATTATGCCAGGAATGAGCATCGGAAAGAGTATCAGCCACAGCATTGGCAATTCAACCTGTTTGGGATCCTTGCTGTGACAATGGTTCGACTTCGAAAAACGAGAAGGGGCAGGGTTGTTTGTGCTTTGCACTAAGTCTCGTAATGGACATTTGACAGGAGTTTCTGGACTTGTCATGAAAGGTGCGCCCCGGATCGTCACCCTGGCTCAGTCAAGTGCCACTGCCAGAAAGTGCTGGCAGCCTGGTCTGAATGCAACAAAGCAGCAAGAAAGGAAGCTTACACGGAGACGCAGAGACTTTGTGAGACTGCGACGGGTAAAAAAAGAGCAGGACAGTGCACAAAAAGGCGCAAACTGACTGACTCCTAGCAAGCATATTCATCAAAATACAGATCCCAGCACCAGCTGAAATGAATGAAACTGCATTCAATGAATGTTGGGAAAAGCCCCCTCTGCGGGATTTGTTCATCAACATAATGATTTGCACGCGGCCTCAGGTCAGGAAAGATCTGTGTTGTGGCTTCATGTTTGCAAGTATTCACCCTCATGGTGAGCATGTCGGACCAACTCTGGCAACAAACATCGTACCTGCAACTGCGCCGAAACATATCTGCAGATGGCCACGACTCTGTGTCCTGCCCATGATCTACAGCCAGTCTAAGCTTGTTGTCTGGGTCGGGTTTGCTGGGGTGCAGCATTCCGGAGAGGACACGGCACGCATGTGTGCTGAGTTGTCATTGTTCCAGGGAGGCAGGGTAATTTGGCAAGGTACGGGGACCCCATAATCATGAAGAAGGCTCGTTTAGGGGGTTCTTGTATTTCCAAAAAGTGGGCGAAAGGATATTCAGCATGCACGTTTGGAGGCGAGTCTCTTTGGGATTGTGCTAGATACAAGGAAACCAAGGGGGAACCCTGCATTTTGGGAGTTCCCCTGTGAGAGAAGGCAAAATGGCAAACTGTTCGGCCTGCCTCGTGAGGGGACATGTTGAAGAACTCGTTGTCGAACATGGCCATCTGGGAATCTGAAAGCATGCCAAAGTGCTGCACATAGCCCTGGCAAGAAGTAGCGTCAATCTTTCTGAGGAAAATAACAAAAAGCCTTTGTGATTGTCAGTGAGTCACTGGAAGGGTCCCCGGTTTTGAGTTCCCGTCTCGCCCGAGCAAAGAATTTGTGGAGGCAGGCTTCGGCAAAAGAATGAGCCTACAACACACGCCAAAAAATGCCAGCGCTAAGTCGCAAAGCCCCGGCGCTCCCCAGTTCATTCCCCTAGCCCTGGATTGACCAAAGCTTGCGGCATTTGCCGTAAGCAATCGATTCATTGGGTGGATCTTGGTCTGTTCAGGATCACCAGTAATACTGTCATGGACAAAATCCTGCACCAGCCAAGAAACAATGGGGACCCATTGTTTGCTGGTTTTTACAGCGGAAACCAATCATTCCCAGGGTTTCTGCACGCTGGTGCGAAATGGTTTTCGTCCACAGTAGGAACCTCGATCTGAGAGTTTCTCAGAACGGCTGAAACTGTTTGTTCCGCGGCCGCCTTCGCCCTTGGCATTTGGATTGGACTCTTGACCCCCCTTGAAACAAGACGAAGCGGTTGCCAGCGTGGACAAGCCGTGGTCCAAGAGCTTGCTGAGAGGCAAGCTCAAGCCCTGGGCCCCAGTGTCAAACACATCTTTGCTGGATCTCACAGCTGCACTTGAAAATATTTACTGCCATTTGCTTAAGAGTATCTGTCCCCTGTGCTTCCAGTTACCTCCATGTGCGGAACCAGCTTGGTTACCTGCCATGAAGAGTACATTTGCCATTCATGACCAAGTCCGCTTTTAAACCAGCAAACACGAAACGTGTCGGTGCTCCAGTTCGCCGCCTTGCCATCGGAATTGGGGTCAGCAGAGTAGTAGATCTCCAAATCCCAGCCTCAAAGTTGCAACACGAATCTGAAATGGCTGTGGGTCAAAACCAATGGTACCATTTTGGGGTAGGTGCACCTGCACCACCCATGTTAGTCTATTTTAGTGGGGATTGGGATGTTCACTGGAGGTATGGGCTTTTGACCCATGGCCAAATATCAGCGACGAGAAAGCTCCATGACCCTATGCAGTGAGAGACCTGACGGGCTCGGGCAGATTTCAGCTGGGCTCATCCTGGGATCCCGCCAAAAAAAGGGTCCATGGCTGATCGCCTCCCCAGGAGGTGGTGGTTTCCATGTTCAGCGTGGTTTCCATGTTGCCACGCGAACCAACCCAAAAGTACTTGTTGATATGGCTGTGGGTCAAATGAAACATGGACCAAAACCTGCCATCCCCTGGTGGTTCAATTTTGACCCATACCCATATTGGCAGAATGTTGCTACTCAACCTCAAAGCGCCACTCGTTGCAAAACGCTCGATTTTGCAAAGACTGCCTGCGCAACTAGAAACATAATACTTTATCGGCGCAGTGTTCAGTCCAAAGTTGAGAGTTTGTTGTAAGAAAAACAACATGCTTGACATAGTGAGTCAGATCTAGCAGGTTGAAAAGACAATTTAAGCATGTTAAACTACCAAGCATGCAGAAGGCTATTCAATAATTGAGCTGCGAAAGAAGTCAAACAACATGGCCAAAGGTTGCCCCGCTGCCGCGCACTTACTTACAAGGACTACAAAGTTCTATGTAGAAGGTCTACTCAAAAGATGGATCTGTTGTGGACATCATTTACACATGTGGATTTGTGTCCACTCACCGTTTTCGAGAGTTTTCACCATGAGGCTGTTCCAGCCCGTCTTTTTTGAGGAAGGCCAACTAAGTCTGAGTATATTTCAACCAGTTGTGAGGCTGGTGCAACAACGTTTCTGACTATGTTCCACCCGTTTCTAAGCATGTTCTAGCCACTGTTTTGGAAGGTGTTCGAAGTGTATTCCAACTATATTTGGATAGGTGCTCCAACCATGTTTGACCAAGGCTGGGCTGTTGTTGCTTTTGGCTGTTGAGCTGTTGAGCTGTTGGGCCGTTGTCTGTTGGTGGTTTGTTGGGCTCTTGCTTTTGCTGGGCTGTTGGGCTCCAAGCGTGAGAACTCCTAGCCGCGGTCAGCCTCGCCCTTCCAAGAAAACCACACCTAGGTCCTGTAGAAAGGTTAGAATAAGGGTACCAACCTTTTCTTTTTTGTCTATTTTAGTAGGCAAACCCTCCCAACCAAAAAAGAAACGGCAAAAGGGGCACCGATCGCTGGGGCACCTAGACATGCCAGCCACTTGGGCGGCCGTGCGCTCGAGCGGCACCCGGATCACGGTATCGCAGCCCCCGGCGAGCATCGCCCAGTAGTCCTCACGTCCGGACGCAAAACCGAGTGCTTCTGGTCATTGGGGCTCCGAAACGCCCCAAAATTGAGATGTGGGCATGAAATTGAATTGGGGACCCTTTGGTGGACGTGATTTAGGTGGAAACAGGCTGGCAAAAAACCTGGTACGTTTTGTGCTTTTCTTGCTGTTTGCTGCTAGGCTGTGATGCGTCGAGTTGCGGTTGTGAGCAGGGCTGGAGAAGGGGGACGAGGGGCGCAGGAGGGTGGGGGAGGGGGGGTGGGGGAGGAGGGGTGGGGGAGGGGAGGTGGGGCATGTTACCGTCGTTGTGAAAGGCTTGCACGCACACGAAGACATGAGTGCACACAGGTTGATGCATGGCCAATGTTGGTTGCAAATGCTGGCAACATCTGGAGAGCCACCATGTCCATCCCAGCAAACATGAATTTGCTAGGACGATGTGAGCACGCAAACGACCGCTTGCTTCATAGTGGGGCAAGACGATATACCAACTCAGCTGCACTCTGTGTTTCGCTACATGCGTCGCTTCTTTGTCAAGTATCAGCTTCAAGAAGGATTTCCACCGTGCGTTGGCTGCAGTTTGTTGATTCGGATTTTCGAGCAACTGAACTGCAACTATGCAAAAAGCATTGGGTTTTTGACAATACTTGCTTAAAAACAATGCTGTCCTACTTTTCCCGTTCACCGCCAGGCATGAGCCAGAAATGACAAATTGCAGAAAAGCCAGAAAAAAGCGTGTGACACAGCTTTCGCCTCCAGGTTTTTTTAGCAGCCTGTGACCATTTAAGTGGGGATTCTTGTCCACCAACCACTTTCGATATGCTTCCCTATTAAAATTCATAGCCACATACGATTCGAGCCACGCGCGGCCATGCCACGGATTGACTATACTTCTACTGATGCTTCTTCCTCTTCTCCTCCGTCCAAGTAACTCCACCAGTCGACAGTCGACATGACTGCTCCAACTGAGCTGCCCCCGCCTCAGCAAACCATGTGTTGCCAAAAATGGGGAACCAACCAAACATTTACCCTCCTGCCCACCACGGAACAACGGCCGTTTCGGGATCCTGGCTTGCACCATCCTTTCAAGCAGACCCTCTGGGTTCCATGTTGGCCAGGCCCAACAGCAGTCGTCTTTTTCGGTCGCAACAGGCCTCTGTGCCGTTGATCATCCCAGGGTCTCGGACCTAAGCGGCCCAGGTCTCATCACAGAGAACCCCGACAAAACCGTGCGGATGGTCGCGAAATCCAAAGACGTCGCGCCACTGTGAAGCCAAAACGCTGGTTGGTGTTTTACAATGAAAATCCATCATTCTAGGGATTTATAGGTGCGGGATTGGGCTCATCCGCAGTAACTCAGTATGGGTATGTGTTTTTTAGGGGACTCCCAAAATTTGGTTTCTCAGTAAACCATCCTCAAAAGGGTGCCACCAGAAAACACACACAATCATTGGAAATGAAGCGAAAGTGGGGCCTCCATATGAGCTGCCCTCCAACAAAAAGGCGCGCGTGAGGGACACCAAATCGCCCCCAAATCGCCGGCCCCAAATCGAGGAACGAGAATCCCTGGCCCACTGGAAACAGCAGCCCTAAAAATTGGGATCCCGTCCAAGCGCCATCCCTGGAAGGGATGGAACACTGGCTACGCTAGCATGAAAGTAGGCAGGAGCTCGGAAGACTGTGACTCTCTTGAAAAGGCAATTCGTTTGGATGCTTTCCAAAAAGCCTGAAGTGCGGGTGCAGTCTAAAACCACATGCTAGGTGCAAGGAGTGGCCTTGAACACACACACGTCACGCTTCCTGCTCCAAGGGCCCGTGGCATTTCGTGGCAAACTCTGGGAGCCTCGCTGACAAGCCGGTCACATCCACGGTCTCATTACAGTTTCCTGGCGCAGAACGTGCCGTCGCAGGCGAGGACAGGGCTGACTTGATGACTTGCCTCCCCGTGATTTCTCCATCGAAAGGGGGAATACTTCCAAAGCCACCTTCTAGGGAGCAGGGTACTTAAGCGAGGAGTTTCCGTGGGTTTTTCACATAGGGAACTTCCAACAATGGCGAGTGGGAGTCATATTACCATGGTTACGAATGACTTCCCAAGTTCCCCGCTGCCCCCGCTGCCTTAGCACCTGGGTATGGCTCAAAATTAAACCACCAGGAATTGGACCGCAGGTCCGACAGGGATCCTTACATTCTACTCCTGAACATTGCCTTGTAAATGGTGGTGTCCCTTCATTTCGGTGGAAGAGTGCCATGTTTCACATGGGCAAAGTGTATCTTTTAAGGAGCCCTGCTGGAGCTACGTCCAGTTTTGGACCCACCACAGCCGCCAGCTTTTTCTCCCTCACCAGGTTGACAGGGTAAAGGCCACCAGCTTTCCGTGGAGTTCTGGTTGCGGACGAACCGGCTCCGGTCGCAAGGCGCTCCCTGGAGATCTGTCAAAAGGATGCTTGGCTTGGTCTCCAAAACCACCCCGGATCGTTGTGAAAGGAAACCCGGCTTTCAAAACCGTTCCATCATATTCCTCACTGGTGAATAACCATGACAATCATTCACCCGCCAGGAATAAGGGAACCCTATATATGAAAAAACTGCCTTCGCCCTGGAACCAAAACCCTTGAGGCTCCGGCTTAAGCGGTTTGAGTCTCAAAGCAAAGCTGAGCCCACCCAGGCCCTGGTCTAAGTATGGCGGTCCTCTCACATATGTGACAGCCGAGTACACAACAAAAGCACCCGCAAAGCGCAAGGAACACGATGCTTCCAACACAAAACTACGCCCCACATCCCAAAACAAAGAGAAAAGAGCAAGAGCAACGTGAGCAACCCACAAAACAGCTTGCAAAATCCTCTATATATTTTTAATTAAACTGCCGCCCCAGGCTTCTCACCCCCCCTTTCTCCGGCCGTAGAGTGGCCCTGCTGGGATGCTCTTCAGCGCCTGCCAATCTCGGGGCCCAAACTTGGCACTAAGCACTTCCAGTTGCTTAAGCCCCCTGCCAACAAGCATAGATCCCCCTACGAGGCGCTATCTCGGGGCGCTAACTTGGAACTAAGTACTTCCATTTGCAAAATAAACATTTGTCCAGTAGTGATCGATCCCCTTTAAAGCCAACAAAGGGGGAACAAAAAACAACTGAAGCAAATGAAAGAGTATAGGACTGAATTTCTAGAATATTGGCTAAGGAAATAGAACTGCCGAATGAACTGGCCGACTGGGCGCTGCTAGAATTACCCACTCCACCCTTGTCCTGCCCAAGGATTTGGTTTGGGTTTAGGGTTTGGGTTTAGGGTTTTGGGTTTAGGGTTCAGGCTTGGGGTTTAGGTTTAGGGTGTGGGTTTAGCAGGGATCCTTACATTATACAGTTACACCTGAACATTGCCTTGTAAATTGTGGTATCCGCCATGTTTCAAATGGGAAAAAATGTATCTTTTAAGGAGCCCTGTTTAGGGTTTAGGTTTAGGTTGCGGGTGTAGGTTTAGGGTTTAGGTTCAGGATTTGGTTTACGATTCAGTCCAGGATTGAGCTCGAGGGTTAAGTTTAAGGTCTATTTAATTACGTGCCCCTCTGCAGGCTAGCTGCTATTACATGTCTTAGGAGCTCTCAAGAAGTGTTGGCTAGCTTTGTCCAATCGGCACTTCGCGGTGTCTGCCTTTCGATGAGCGGCAAGTGCTTCAGGCGGATTCGGTCTTTAAGTTCGGGCGTCGGGGCGTTCCTTTTGGGCGTAGGCAACCCTCAGGGGCTGGCCGTAGAATTAGCGGGTACAAAAACACCATGAGTCTGTTAATGTCTGAATTCGAAACATGACTTGGCCAAATCAGCAGAAATCTCCAATTGATCCCAATGCCACAATCCCTCACCCTGTTGGATCATGCCTTCCAATGGGGGAACCGTAAAATGGGTGGTTCCCCTCAAGGCAACTCCACATAGGGTCGAACACTGCGCACTTGGCGTTCGAGCATGGGACGACGAGCAAGGCGTAATTTGGAGCAACTGCTGCTATTCTACATAGGACAAGTAGAACCAAAGCGCGCCAGTTAGAAATAGCATGTGTACTGATCAAAGAAAGCCTCGTGAAAGTTCTGCACTGCCAGCTATGTCTAGAATCTGCTGAAACAAAACCACCCTACCAACTCTTTCCGCACTGAGTCCCAAACCATAAACCATCCCGCCCCCAACCAAGCAAGTGCAAAGACGGTTTTCTCCACTCTCCAGTGGCTAACGCGGTCAAGGGAGCCCATACAGGCTCTAACCGTGAAACCTCGATCCGGGCCGTTCATCGCTTCTGCGAAGGGCCTTTTTTCTCGATGCTTCGCGCGGAAGAGTCTCGGAACAAAAGCACCAAGACTTCTGGTGGACCGTCGCAAGGAACATGTAGACTGACAAGACACTTGCGCAGTGCATCGCAAAAACCGGCTAAGCGGACAAGCCGACCTAATGAAAAACCAAGGGCATCATGAATGGATTTTTGAAACCAAGGTCGACTCTCACGCAAAGGGCGCTGTTGACGCATGTCGCATGGGCTGAACCCATGGAAATGTGAAACTATGCCCCGGATCGAAAAACCCGGGGTGAAAGCCCGATGGGAAGGCGCGTGAAGACCTATGGGTAAACGACTCTAGGCCTTCAGGCCTTCACGCAACTCTCATAGGTAGGAATCCTCAGCACGCGGATTCTCCTTATTTGGGGGGGGGGGAGGGGTGGGCGTTTAGTTCAGTCAAAAAGGGTCTATGTCTAATAAACATCTGTAAACACTGTTTCAGCAACATCTTTACCTAAAGGACCAGTCGTTTGCGAATAAAAGTCCTCTGTTTTCCGCTGGTTCTCAGGATAGGGAACCATTGTAACCCCCAAATGCACTGGGGGCTCAACTGTGCAGGCTGTCAGGTAGCTGTTTTGCAATGAAATAAGTTCATGCAAGGATTCAAAGTACTTTCCTTCGAAGCGCCAAAACGGGAACCATTCTATTATTCTCTCCACTGACCTTAAACTACCCCCAGGCAAAAATAGTGTATGTGCCTTACTGGCTATATGGTGGTTATCCCATTGAATCCCACGGTTTGCTTCCCGCCCATCGCCGTTCCGCAATTCCTGTTCGCCGGCGGAGGCTGTTTCACCATTTCCAAAGTCAGCCCTTGGTCGGCAAAACACCGACCTGACAACTCACAAAAACGGTGACGACGACGACGACGACGACTACTACTACTACTACTACGACTACTACGTCTACTACTCTTCCTCCTGCTGCTGCTCCTACTGCTGCTGCTGCGGCTGCTGCTGCGTTTGCCGAAAGGCAAATGCTGTGGGCAGGCCTTTTTCTGCGGGTAGCATCGAAAATTCCAATGGACAGTTCCCACTTTGGGAGCAGTCGGGCCCCTAACTCCACAGATCCTTGACGACCCGATTCTGATCCTAGTTCACCATCCATGCCCCTCCAAAAACCGCCAGACCCATACCCCCCACCAACAAAAATAAAAACGTAGGGATTTACATGTCTCTTCCCCTTAGGACCCGCCAAAAGTGGAGAACCCGGCTTCCCTCTAAAAAGACGGACGCCTATTTCAGGTTCCGGTAGCAATTTCCCTCCCAACTAAATAAAGCTAGACCCATACGCATTGTAATGGTCTAACCAGAACCACGTATAAGGAATTGAAAAGGCGGCTGCGCCCATTTATGGTTGGGATTATCCCTTTCCAACCTTCATCTACCTGGGTATTTTGATTGTGGCTGATGTGTTGTTGTTTTTCCCGGATACCCACGTGTTCATTTTCCGCCCGCCCCCCCCAAAGAAAACTAGAGGACGATTTTCCCCAGGTGCTCATCCAGCCGCGGAGACACCTTTTTACATTGCTGCGGCGAGCGTGTCTGCACGCGGCGATGCTCAATGTGTATGGTCACATGAGAGCTCCATCTCATCATCCTAGTTTCCTCTCGACCTGCGCCGCGCGATTTCTCACGAAAGTGGCAAGCTGCATTGTTCCAGGCTGCTGCGCGCAAGTTGCTCTCTGCAAGCTGCTGCGTGCAAGTGCTCTTGAGCAAGTTGCTTTGCGCAAGTGCTCTGCGCCAGTTGCTCCGCGCAAGCGCTTTGCGCATGTGCTCTGTGCAAGTTGGTCTGTGCAAGTTGCTCTGCGCCAGTTGCTCCGTGCAAGCGCTTTGCGCATGTGCTCTGTGCAGGTTGCTCTGCGCAAGTGCTCTGAGCAAGTTGCTCTGCGCAAGTGCTCTGCGCCAGTTGCTCCGTGCAAGCGCTTTGCGCATGTGCTCTGTGCAAATTGGTCTGTGCAAGTTGCTCTGCGCAAGTGCTTTGTGCAACTGCTCTGTGCAATTCGCAGAGCGCAAGTTGCTCTGCGCAAGTGACTCTGCGCAAGTTGCTCTGCGCAAGTGCTGCCGGAGCTGTGGGAATGTACTTCGCGTACTATTTTTGTACTTAAAAGTTGCGATTTTCCAGCCGGAGCTGCGGGAGCACGCTCCGCATACTACGTCTGTACTTAAAAGTTAGGATTTTCCAACCGGAGCTGCGGGAGCACGCTCCGCGTACTACGTCTGTACTTAAAAGTTGCGATTTTCCAGCCGGAGCTGCAGGAGCACGCTCCGCGTACTACGTTTGTACTTAAAAGCTGCGATTTTCAAGCCGGAGCTGCCGCGGACCAGGGGGGAATCGAGCCCGCGACCGCGGGATTGCGAGAGCAGGCGCGAGAGCCACGAGACAACTTGCACAGGCCATTTCGTTGCGCGCGGACCGCATAAAAAGCCCTCAGTTTTTGAACCTCGACCACGCGAATCTCCGCAGAGGGTCGCGCGCGCATGCTAAAAATCGTAAAAAGTCCTCAGTTCTTTAACCTCGACCCTCCGCAGAGGGTCGCGCGCGCATGCTAAAAATCGTAAAAATTCCTCAGTTCTTTAACCTCCACCACGCGAATCTCCGCAGAGGGTCGCGCGCGCATGCTAAAAATCGTAAAAAGCCCTCAGTTGTTTGACCTCGACCACGCGAATCTCCGCAGAGGGTCGCAATCCCGAGCGACGATCAAACTCCCGCCCCGGCGCCATAGAAACCTAAACTAACTTACATAGCTGCTACTTGGCTCTGTGCCACTTGGCTCTATGTAACTTGGCTCTATTAAACTTGGCTCTATGTAACTTGGCTCTATGTAACTTGGCTCTATGTAACTTAGCTCTATGTAACTTGGCTGTATGTAACTTGGCTCTATGGCTCTATGTAACTTGGCTCTACCTAGGGCTTCAAGAGCCTGTAAAAATGTCGTACCCTGACTAAAACATTGTGTTTTTCTCGATTTTCTGAAAACATCGTGTGTTCAGGATAAAACCCGTTAAAAATGGGCTTTTGAGGCCAAACACTCATTTGGAGCAAAGGGTTCAAAGGCAAGGGTCGGGAGTGGAATTCACACAGGCATCACCCATTAAGATTTCAACTGAGGGCAATGCTCTATACTGAGTATGCTTCAAATTCTAAGGACCACATTGATGAGCCTGACAGCCAGGGTGTGCAGCTGGCTTCAGTCTTGAAGTACCTCTCACAGCAACAGGCACCTGAACAGTTTGAAGAGAGTGCTGGAATCCGAAAGCTCCTTTTGGTGCAAAACAAGACCAGGTCACTCCATTTCAGATTGTTTTATAAAATTTGAGGTGTTTTTAGAAAATGGGGCGGGATCCTGGCGGCTAACCGCAGAAACCCGTAGCAAACCCGTAGAAACCCGTAGCAAACCTGTAGAAACCCGTAGAAAACCCGCAGCCCCAGCCGAAAACATCGTGTTTTTGGAAAACATCGTGTTTTCTAACCCGTAGCTAAGCCGTGGAAAACCCGTAGTAAAGCGTGGCAAACCGTGGAAATTCTATGGGTTTTTCGGGTTCAACCACGAATGCGCTAATTCGAGAATGTTGCTGGAAAACAACGAAGTCGTGAGCAAAAGCACGGTCTTTGCTTGAGCTTGCGCGCTGTTCGAAGCCAGCACGCCCTCATCATGGCATTGCTGCTTGACAAGTGTCATAAAACCGTGGTACTTTTGACTATTTGGGTCCCCGGCCTCCTTCTTTCAGATTGGAGTTGCGAAAGACGAATGGCGAATGCGAAGCTGATTTCGTTACGAGCGCAAAAGGGGAGGGCGATGGGAGATTCTGAGGTTGAGATGATGCTTTTGAGATCTTTTGAGAACGGATGACGAGTTGAAGGAATGTATGGGAAAATGCTTGAAATCGAAAATGCGGTGTTTCCCGAAAACATCGTGTTTTCCAAAAAACATCGTGTTTTTTGTAGGTATGACATTTTCATCGGTTTTTGAGGCTCCTGGTATGTAACTTGGGTATGTAACTTGGCTCTATGCTCTGGCTCTATGTAACTTGGCTCTATGTAACTTGGCTCTATGTAACTTGGCTCTATGTAACTTGGCTCTATGTAACTTGGCTCTATGTAACTTGGCTCTATGTAACTTGGTTCTGTGTAACTTGTCCAAGGGCTCCGCACGGAAGAACCCTTCGCGATGCTTTCGGGAAAAACATTTTCCTAATTGTATGAGGGAAGCGTCCCCATTCTTTCCAAGGATCCTTCTGTTCAGGAAACCATTGATAACCCATGGGAAACTGCTGGTTTTTGAAAAGAACGATGGTTGAAAAGACTGGGAAAGGAATCAACCCCTAGAAAAAGAAAAACATGTTTTGCCCCCCGCCAAAAAAAAGCAATCACAACCTGTTTTCCTCAAAACGGGCAACCAAAGTCAAGGGGCACCCCCCCCAAGAAAAAAAAAAGAGAAAAAGAAACAAATGTCCCGTTTTCCCACAAGGGGCAACCGTCACCCCTAGAAAAACGTGTGTTCATTTCCCCCGCCCCAAAAAAGAACGGCTTTCCTAAAAGAACAACCAAATGCAAGGGGCACCCCCCCCCCCGCCTAAAAATAGAAAATCCCCCCAAAAAAAGACCTCAAAAAGGGCAACCAAATCCAAGAGGGCATGTACTATTCCTCCCCCTCCTCAAAAAAAACAGCTTCTCCTTTTCCTAGAAGAGCAACCAAAGTCCAAGAGGCACCCCCCCCCCTCCCAAAAATGGAAAATATGTTCCTTAAAGAGCAACCAAAGTCCAAGGGGCATGTACTATTCCCCCCCCACAAAAAAAACACAGTTTCCCCTTTTCCTAACAGAGCAACCACAGTCCGAGGGGCACCCCCCCTCCCAAAATCGAGAATATGTTCCTAAAAGAGCAACCAAAGTCCAAGGGGCACCCCCCCCGCGTCCCGAAAGGAACAGGACACATAAAACACAACCTGTTTCCCTAAAAGGGGCAACCAAAGTCCAAGGGGCATGTACTTGATGTTGATGAAGGCGTCCTCCCCCCCGTGGACCTCCAGGATCTCCAAGGTCTCGTGGATCAGCTCGCCCAGGTTCAAGCGCTTCCTACGGCCACCGCGCGCGTGGCTTCTCGCGTGGCTCGGGGGGGCGGTTTTTTTTCGGGCACAAAGGGAGCCACCCCAAAACGGGTTGCGGGTGGAAAAGACCCCCAACAAAAAGGAAACAGAAAAAAACCAGAGGTGTGTTGGATTAACGCGTCAACCCCCCGAAAAACAGCAGAAAAGAACATGTGTTCATGGGTGTACAGCGAGTACCAATCAGTTAGCATACCCAACCAATGGGTACCGCTAGCACACATTCTGAGATTTCCTAATTGGTGGGCCACAATTGGGGCTGCTTGTGACTGGTTGTTGCTCACTTGGATGGTCCCACCCCGTTTTCGAGTAGCTTAACCAAAAACAAACCAACAGAAAACCTCATTTTTGCAAGGGAAACAAAAAGGACTCGCAACTGCTCAAGGGAAACCAAGAGGAAACCACATTTGTTCCAGGGAAACCGACAAGAAGCCACCATTTTGGGTGAATGTCTCTTCGTTTTCTTTGGAGGGGGGAGGGTACCCACAAAATGGCTCGGCCTTTTCCTCTTGGTTCCCCTAAAACAAAACACACACACACACACAGACACACACGTCGCTGGTGTATCGTCGATCTGCGGCTTCCTGGCGGCTTACGGGTGTCCGTCTTTTTTTTTAAGAAGGGAACCGCTCAGAATGGGGGCCGATTTTTGTCTCGGGTTTCCCCCGTTAACACCAGCCAAAAGCCATAAGCTCAAAATGGTGGCCTTTTTTGTTGAAGGGTTTCCCGCGTGAACACCAACCACAAAGAGCAGCTTGTATTTGGGGGGTATCTGTTGGGGGGATCACAGGAATCCTGTGAAATGGGCGCACTCGCAAAAAAAGAGGCACACTCATATATTCACCGTGTGTGTGTGTTGGTTGATGCTGAAGCCAAAACACGTAAAAACCCACACCAGCACTTCACAGAGTGCTGTGCAAGTGCTCCCCCCATGCGTTCGTCGGCGCGATCCCCAACTAGGTCCTCCAGTGGAGAGGTTAGAATAAGGGTACCCGATTTGTTCTGTAGTCTATTTTAGTAGGGGAACCCCCCCAACCAAAAAAGAAACGGTCAAAGGGCACCTAGCTGGGGGACCAAGCCAACATCCCCGTCCTCTGTGCATAGTCCATCATGTGGCCGATGTTCTTGTTTTTTCCGATGTAGAGCGCGAAGGTCGGCAGCAGCTGCCGATAGTACGGCACCTGAGATCGCTGAGATGCTCCAAGGACCCAGCGGAGTTGGAACGTGGGTAAAACATGGTAAAACCGTGAGGCACAGCCGCATGTGTTTGTCTTGTTGTGCTACTCTCCCTCCCACCAACATGGCAACTGACTGGGGCTCCCTTCAAAAGGAAATTAATCTTCCAGGTACCTCCCCACAGGTGGGCTCGTCCAAGCAATTCTTCTTCATTCTACCATTTGCGGGCGGGCTCAGTATTTCAACCATGGCGAGACATGATCAAAAACTTCAAGCGCACGTCCAAGGCCGAGCGTATGCAAATGTCATTCTGTGGGTGCGTCTGTTCTTGAGGGTACCCGTTCAACCCGACATCAGCAGGAAAACCATGCATTTCACGGGTCCCCCTTTAAGACAAACCCATGCTAGAGAATCCCTCCAAGGATCACTCATGTCGCGCCTCCCGTCCCCCTTTCCGGGAGGCAAGACGATAAACATCGCAAACCATCGAAAAGCTCAATTAGGTGTACAGTTTCTTTAAAAAAAACAAACAAACATGTTTTCAGATGAGGGGCTTGGGTGTACAGTTTGTTTTTTTTGGACGAGGGGCTTGTACCGAATCTTGATTTTGTGGCTACCGAAGGCTCGCAGGAACAGACTCCCTATCTAACCAAAACACAATGTGTAATTCAACAACCCACTTAACACTACCCCAAAAGACTCCAAGACCCTCAGCATGAAGCAAAGGCTATTTCCTAAGATTGCGAACCGCCACAACTGGTTTGCCTCTTTCAGCTGTGACTACTAGGGTGACCGTCCATTCTCTAAGAAACCACCCAACTCAACTGGCTTGCTTCGCAGTTCTCAGGGCCCGCCTCGTGCCTCGCAAAAAAAAACAAAAAACATCCGATCTTCCTCGAACCTTCCCTAGGTCCTCCAGTAGTCCAGTAGAGAGGTTAGAAGACAGGTACCCAACTTTTTTCTGTAGTCTATTTCAGTAAAAAAAAAAAACAACTCCCAACCAAAAAAGAAACGGTAGAGAAGGGCACGGGGGACCTAGTTCCTTTCGCCAAGGGGCCAGGGCCTCACCCACCATGTCTGCACTGAGCACCAGAGTCTGAAGCACCTTCAAGATGTTGCAAATGATCACCGGGTCCTACGGAGCGAGCGCGAGCGCGTAGGCGTTCTGTTGGAGACATAGATGGCCCTGGTAAATGGCTTATAAAACCCATCTAAACCAGCGCCTTCTATTTTTACCCGCACATGAGAACCTATTTCCAGTGATAGATTCCTAGCCAACAACGGCACCAGGGGTAAACGACAGCCCCTGCATGACGAAAGAAAAGAAACCTTGATCACCTCTCCCCCCCACCCCAAATCCAACCTCACCCTCCCAAAAACTTTTGGCCCAATGAACAGAACCCAACATGAGACAAAGTCAAACCGTAGGGAATCAAGAGGGGGGGTTGGGAATGAACCTAGCATCCTCCAAAAGGCAACATGGAAATGTAACATACAAGTGGCCTCAAACAGTGGTTTCCCTTCAAACCAACCTGAGCGGGCAAACCTCCAAAAACAGAAACCCAAATTAAATCTATAGGGTTCATTCCAACCCCTTCCCTACTAGAACCAGCAAGAACATGGAACCTGATGTCCACCCCACCCCCCACAAACACACACACACACACACAGACAGACACAGACACACACAGACGCACGCAGAGACACACACACAGACACACACAGACACACACAGACACACACACACACACAACCACACACACACAGACACACACACACACACAGACACACAGACACGCAGACACACAGACATACAGAACAACACACAGATACAGGCACAGACACCCACACACCCAGACACCCAAACACCCAGACACCCACACACCCAGACACCCAGACACCCACACCCCACACACCCAGACACCCAGACACCAACACACCGACATCCAGGAACCACATCGGTCCCGCGTGTTCATTGCCGTCTTCATGGGGATGATCAGCTGTGGCACCACGGGCAGAATCTTGGGCCCGCCCCTTGCCAGCATGTCGTAGGTGCCAGTCACCGCCAGGAAGCGGTAGGGGTCCTTTCGCCCAAGTGCCATGGTGCCATGGGCCGTGGGTAAAACCCAAGCTCCACTCAAACCGGGGGGGGGGGGGGGTTCGCGTCCCCATTTGGAAAGCTGGACATGTGGTGTCTCCTAGCCACCTGAGTCACAATCAAAATTCGCAATGAAATGGCTGACCCAGAACCCTGTTTCCGGCTGGTCCTTCATCTATCCGGGTTTTGATTGTGGCCCAATTGACAGGACTAGCTCCTCTCAAACAAAAGGGGGGTGGTTTTGGGTCCCCATTTGGAAAGATGGACATGTCTCCAAAAGTCCAGCGCGGTTTTCCCCCAATACCCCAACGTTCCAGATCGAATGGTTTTCAGGGGAGCTTTCTTTTCATGTTCCCGTCAAGGGCGCCCAATGGATCTGGTCAATGGCAAACACTTGTGCTATGGTACCCCCCTTTTTTAGGCTTTAAAGGGAAACCGAAAGGAACGCGGTGCCATTTTGGGGTCCCCTGCTTCATATTTGCTGTTTGGAAGGACTTTGGGATCGATTCCGTTTGCGTTTGGCTCCCTGTCCAAGGGGTTTTCGGGAGATCTTTTCCAACCGACGGCTGTTCCAACGAGAAACAGAAAAGGGGTGGCCAAAAGGAAAACAGTTCCTGGTTGGTTCTTTGTGGGTGCTCCTAATTTGTTAAGCACAACTTCTTGTGTCACCAACAATCAATGGGAGACTGATTCTGTTTGGAAGGGGGGCGGGCTGGTAATTTGGTGGCTGGGAAAAGATTTCAAGAGCTGGGATTAAAATCCAAGAAACCGTCCGAGCCGGAAAACAGGGCTAAGGTAAGCGAATCCTTTCCTTGATGCTGCCTATCAACCTTCGCAAATACATGCCTATATATAACATCCAAATACCATGTAGCAGGTACTGCCGTCGATATGCTGATCTCGATGCAAACCAACCAGTGCCTAAGGCCCCATGACTTAGCCAAGCATCATGCGGCATCTGTTTCATGGACCCACCAAGGCTTCGGTTCTCCTCTTGGTTTCCCTTAAAAAAAAGAAGAAAAACAAGTCCCCTTAATTTAAACTAATAATGATAAGAATAACAACACAACAAGACAAAGGTACCCTCAAAAAAGGGTACCCTCAACAAAAAGATACCTTTACTGCCAAGTTGTTCAATGTGAGTTACCAAGGGTCCCGAATTCTGATTCACACAAACACACACCCACACACAAGCGGCTACTTCCATTTGATTCAGACCCCCAGTAGTGATAGGGGAAAGTCAAACATATTCATTTCAGCAAATGGAAGGCTATCCGCTCGCCTTTGGGTCCCCTACGACCAAGAAGCCGACTTCATTCTGAGACTTGCATGGGCCAGAAGTCAGGTCGTGGGGATCAAGAATTCGACGCAATCAGGTTGGAGATTCTCCCGGCACGTTTTTCCTTTCATGGGTTCATGGCTCTGTGATAGCAAAGTGGGTGAACATCCAAACGACTTATCACGGAAACTAGGCGGGCTCAGAGCAGTGAATATGTTGATAAGGTTCGATGCAAGCCTTTGCTATTTTCTGCCGTGTCTCCTCTGTTCGTGCTTGTGAGAAATAAACTTCTGCGTGATTCAAAACTTCTGCTTTTGGAAACAGGACTAGCCTCAACAACCACTTCGGCAAAGTGTTCCCCAAAGCAGAACTTTTCCACCACCAAACAGTTGACTGGACAGGGTATTAAACAAACAGGTACGAAGCATAAACTGTTGATTGACTGAAGTACCCCCATGAACATAGCAGTTCTATAGTGGTATTCCAATCACGTTCGGCCCCTTTGGTCCTCCTTTGGATCCTACAAAACCCCTGCAATTCTCCGTTTTTGGCGCCTCCTTTTCCCTCAAACCCTCGAAGAAGATGGGCAGGAAGTGGTGGTAGTCCAAGCGCTCAAGGTCCACCTCGTGGTTTTTTGCTCGTGAAAAGCCGACAAAAAAACACACGTGGAGAACCAAAAGCCGATTGGACAGTCAAACAAAAAAGCACGTTGAGAACCGAGATGTTCCATGAACGCCTACAAAATCGTGGGCTTTTTTGCTCCAAAACCGATATTTTCCATGGGGGCCCTACAAGACCGCGATTACTTTGCAGGGAAATCAACAACGCGGATATGTTTTTAAGTGAATCCAGCAAAAGCACGGATTGGTTCCGGGAAACCTGCAACACCGTGGAAGTCCCGGGAAACATAAGAAGCTGTGGAATTTTGCAGTGGGAACCGAAACGAACTTGCTGTTGTTTTGTTGACTTCACAGGGGAACCCGCCCCAAAAGCCCAAGCAAATTTGAACTGGAGAACTGGGAAGAGGTCCGGGGCGTCACCTGTCCAACGGACGCCCCATGAAAGACTGCTTTTGAAGGAACGCTTTCCAGTTGAATCCCTTGCAAAAAGGGCCCGAAAAGGGGAGAGGGAGTACTTTCCATCAAGTGAGGAAACCCAAAAGTGAAGAACAAGGGGTTGTGGCAGCCCAAATCTAGAGGGAGCCCAAATCTGGGGGGACTGGATGAAACGGCCAAGCGCAGGGCAGCACGACATTGAGCACAAACAAAAACGATGTGAAAATTCAAACCACAAGCCAGGACGATGATGTCTCAACATCAGGGGCCCTAACGTCCATGGGTGGTTTGCCTGTCGAGCAGGTGTGGTTGTGCGTGGGTGTGTCTGTGTGTGTTGTATGTGTGTGTGTGTGTGTTGTGGGGGTTGTGTGTGCTGTGTGTGCCGTGTGTTTTGTGTTGGTGTGGCTTGTGTTTTGTGTGTGTGTGTGTGCGTTTTTGTGCGTGTGTGTGTGTGTGTGTCTGGGGTGTTGTGGGGGTGTGTTTGTGTTTTGTGTGTGTGCGTGTGTTGTGTGTATTGTGTGTGTGTGTGAGTGTTCTGCGCGTGGTGTGTATTGTGTATGTGTTGGTGTGTTGTCGGGGGTGGTTTGTGTGTGTGTGTGTGGTTTGTGTGTGTGCTGTGTGTGTGTGTGTTGTTTGTGTGTGTGTCTGTGTCTGTGTTGTGTGTGTGTGTGCGTGTCTGTGTTGTGTGTGTGTTGTGCGTAGTGTGTGTGTATGTGTGTATGTGTGTGTGTGTGCGTGTGTGTGTGTGTGTGTGTCTGTGTGTGTGTGTGTGTCTGTGTGTGTGTGTCTGTGTGTGTGTGTGTCTCTGTGTGTGTGTGTGTGTCTCTGTGTGTGTGTGTGTCTCTGTGTGTCTGTGTCTGTGTCTGTGTCTGTGTCTGTGTCTGTGTCTGTGTCTGTGTCTGTGTCTGTGTCTGTGTCTGTGTCTGTGTCTGTGTCTGTGTCTGTGTCTGTGTCTGTGTCTGTGTGTGTTCGTGTGACGTGTGTAACGTGCGTGTGTGCAATGCAGTGCATTTGTGTATGTAACGTGTACGTAATGTGTGTAATGTGTGTAATATGTGTGTGTGTGATGTGTGTGTGTGATGTCTGTGTGATGTGTGCGTGTGCGCGTGTGTGTGTGTGGTATGTGTTTGCGCTGTTTGCGTGTGCTTTTGTTGTGCTGTGCGTGTGGTGCGTGTGGTGCATGCTGTGCGTGCTGTGTGTGTTGTGCGTTGTGTGCGTGTTGTGCGTGTTGTGCGTGTTGTGTGTGTGTGTTGTTCGTGTGGTGCGTGTTGTGCGTGTTGGCGTGTTGCGCGTGTTGCGCGTGTTGCGCGTGTTGTGCGTGTTGTGCGTGTTGCGCGTGTTGCGCGTGTTGCGCGTGTTGTGGGTGTTGTGCGTGTTGTGCGTGTTGTGCGTGTTGTGCGTGTTGTGCGTGTTGTGCATGTTGTGCGTGTTGTGCGTGTTGTGCGTGCGTGCGTGTGTGCCTCATTTTTTTGTTTTTTGTTTTTTTTCCCTTTTTTGTGTGTGTGTGTCTGTGTGTCTCTGTGTGTCTCTGTGTGTCTCTGTGTGTCTCTGTGTGTCTCTGTGTGTCTCTGTGTGTCTCTGTGGGTCTCTGTGTGTCTCTGTGTGTCTCTGTGTGTCTCTGTGGGTCTCTGTGTGTCTCTGTGTGTCTCTGTGTGTCTCTGTGTGTCTCTCTGTGTGTCTCTCTGTGTCTGTGTGTCTGTGTGTCTCTCTGTGTGCCTGGGTGTCTGTGTGTCTGCGTGTCTGTGTGTCTGTGTGTCTGTGTGTCTGCGTGTTGTGTGTGTGGTTGGGCGGGTTTCTGTTGATGCTGGCTTGCATGTGTGCAGTTCAACGGGTGTGTGTGTGTGTGTGCTTGTGGCCATGTGGCATGTCAAGCAGGTGCCTTTGGATGACTGTGTAAGCAAACGTGATGAATATTTGGTGGCGTCCGCTCAGAGCTAACTAAAGAAAGCATTCGGGGGTGCCACTTTTCTTTCATGCGGACCACCTCCCCCAACTTCGGGGTGTCTTCTTTTGAGGATATCCCTTTTTGGGGTTTGTCGCCACAGGAACAAACAAAACCGAAACCATGCAGTTCCCTTGTTGCAAAAGCCCTTTCATTTGATGAACAACCGCTGCTCAATAGAAACCGAACCTCCCCTGTTCCCAGAGGGTCCAAGTACCTCGAAGTACCTCATGCGGATGGCTTTTGGGGGGTAAAAGGTCTAAGTACCTCCTCAGGTACTTGGACCCTCTGGGGTTGGTAGTCCGGTTCCCCGTTTCGAGCCCAAAAGCTTCGCGGCTTGCGACGATCGATCCGAGAATCCTTCCAGGTGATCTTTCCGCCCACCGAGCCGTGGAGGATGGAGATGGGCAGATCCCCCCGGTCGTAGAAGTTCCGGAAGTGGGTGCCCGGGATGATCTGGCGCTTCCTGCCCCAATAAAATTGGTTTGCTTTGTTGTCGTCGTTGCTTTTGACATCTTTTGACGGTGCCAAAAGGGAAAGGGGGGGTGGGGGGGGAGGTTTTGCTGCGTTCTTTTCGCCGCCGGAAAGGGAAATCCGTCTGTTTGGGGCAGATGCAAAAGGTAATTACGGAAATTGGGGCGGGGGGATGTGGGGGGAGCGGCGTTGTTTTATGATGTTCAAGGAGATTCCAGTGATCCACTTTGCTTTCAACAAAATACGCTCCAAAATACTGCCTAACATCACCGGTTGCACGAACGAATCCGCTGAATAAAACATGCGCGACATGGCTAACATGCACCGTTGAAAGAAGCCAGCGCTTGGCTGGCATCGGCAAGGGCACAAGTGAGCAATCCATGCGAGCAAAGTCGTTCTGAACTACTCCTGTCGACCTTCATGTTGCATGCCTGGTTTTGCTTCCACAGAAGCATCTGATGTCCAAGCTTGTCCCTGTTCTCGATCGAAAGAACTCGAACTCACAAGGCCCGAGTAAACCTGTTGCCCCCCAGTTTTCTTGTCGCACCCTGGCACCCTGACAATTGAAATGGCTTGCAAAGCAAGGGCTCGCGGTTTTTAGGCAACCCGGCCGCAAATGTTATGTCTACATCAAGCTCAATGCAATGGCATGCTTGATCTTTTAGGTGTGTCACCATGTCAAATTGGGAATCTCGAATTCCCGCACGTACCACATTTTACACGTCAATCCGACACAAAACACCTGCAAAACCCACCCACCCAAACGGCTAGCTTCCACAAAACATATTTCCAAGTCTCCCTCAGACCCACTGGCCCCATGTCCTGGCGCCGCAATGTGATGGGCTGTCGGGGGGCAGATGCGGGTTCCAACTGAAGCCCTGGATCTTGGCCGTCATCGTCGTCAGCCCCGGGTCCGACTTGATCCGCGGCAGCAGCGCCGTGCGCTTCTTCTGCGCCTAGCTTCTCAGCGCTCGCAGGAGCATTCCCTTCCCATGGTGTCGGAACTGGGGGAAAACCCCACAGCCGAAAAAGCTGTTCAGGAGTTCTTGGGGGAAGTTCACCATGCAACCCGCCCCAAAGGGGCCTCTTGATTCGGGGCATGCCGGCATGCCCCCCCCCCCCTTCCATACGTTAGCTGAGGGGTGGGGATTCAAAAGGCATAGGGGCCGTTCATTTTACAAACCAACCGTTTGTCCCAGGTATTATGTTTGCTGAAAAGAGCCGGAGTGGAAAGTATCTGGGCATACTATGATTCACAAACCTGAAATGACAAACAAAAATAATGCAAGAAATTAAACCCAGAAACTCACCGCAAATTGCCCTTGGAGAAGTGTCCCTTTCAAATCAACCCAACAAAAGGTGCCCTCTTTCCCCATGGTTTTAAAGGTTTAAAGAGCTGCAGCGCCGAGCAGTTAAATCTCTCGATGACCCAGATGCCAAATGATTTAGTAGATGGCAGAGCTCCCTTGGAAAAGTAAAGGGCCGTGACGCGACACCGAATTGGACAGGGTGTCCAAGCCATTTCCCTTGATGGAACCTCCAAAAGCGGCGATCGGTTCAATGGAAGCCACCTAGTCTTGCCACTTTTCAAGGGTAAATCCAGTGACGGTTGGAGAGACTGCGCCCCACGCATGGGATATGTCGGTCTTGTTGGGAAAACCTGCAGACCTCTCGGCCCCTCCTCCTTCAGCTTGGACTTCACAGAGGGCGGTAGGAAGTCCTGGACATGCTCCAGCTCCCAAATCCGTAGGCTCCATGGAGAACATTGTAGCATTCAGGGGTCTCAACATAGGGAATGGCACCTCCAAAATGGGCGGTGCATGGTGGAAACCAACCCCCAAAACGTGTGACTGTCAAACTGAAGACCATGCTCTAGAATGCTGTGGTTGCTGTAAATGAAAAAAAAAGAGAAGAAAACAGAACGGCGGTCCAAGTCCTACTGTTCAAGCAGTCAAACATGAGCCCGTTTCGATTTTGGGATAGACCAAAAACTAAATTGAAGCATCCCCAAGGGCGCCGCAACTCGTCATGTGGACAGTTGGTTGATCTGGCCAGGACCTCGAGGAACAAAAAACTGGTTGCCTAGTGAACGAGGCATCTTCCGGTTGGGTCAAGTGAGTCTGTCTCACTTTGAAGGGAACCCCAAATGGGTGACGTCCCTTGGGTCTTTTTCAAAAACAACATCAAGGGAACCAGGCCTGGAAAGCCTGAGCCAAGGGTACTCCCTCAAAACAAGTGGAACACCCGCCTGCCAAATCTCCACACAAAAACCGTGGGCTCCCTCTAAACCAAACCCTAAACCAGTTGGAACCCTCACCCAAAAATCCACCCAAGCCAAAAAGAATAAATACCTCTTGCTGTTCTTCGCTTCCAGCCCCTCGTTTTGCCCCCCCCCTTCCCGGCGCTCCCTCCCCCCGAAACATTCCCTCGCCGCCCTCTCCCGGCTCCTCGGGGAAGTCCCCGAAGCAGCTGTGGCTGCCCATGGCCAGGAAGCCCTGGCTCTTCTCGAATCTGGGCCCCACCTTCCCATCTTTGCGCACCATGGACCTCGCGCAAGCGCACGCTTGCTGGCGCGCGCCCGCAGAGCTCCGTGGGGGACGAAGCAGTGACCGGGAGGGGGGGGAAAAACAAAAAAAAACAGGCCCCCGGTGTCTTCTTTTTTTGGGCGCCAAATTCGGCTGGTTGGTGTTTATTGTTCTTTGTTTCTTGCTTTTTGAGTTGTTTGCTTTTCATGTTTCAGGGGATGGCAAAAAAGGGGCCATCAGGAAAAACCGCTTTCTCTGCTTTTTGTGTTTGCTACTTTCAATGTTTGAGGGGATGTCAAAAGGGGCCATCACATTGACCTCCCAAAAACAAACTCGGGGTTCGAAGACATCACAGGAGCAAAGCGAACGCGCGCTTCGCAAAAACGTTGTTTTGTTCATGGCTGTTTGGCAACATGACCAGACCTGGCTTGGTGGGAAAGGTGAACAGGTGGAAAGACATGACAAGTGAGGAAAACACACATGCTTGCTTGTTTTGTTTGCAGAAAATGGTGACCTGGGGCTTGGTGGGAAAGGTGGCATGAACAAAACCAACATTTTGTAGGATCTCAAACTGTGCATGTTCACACTTCAAGGATACATCCGTAAAGTGCCACCGCTTTTTGGGGGCAGGCTACCAACCCGAAACGGTGGCAACCCGAAATTGGGGGTGTCATGTTGACCCCAGAAATAGATGTCCGTTGTCATTGCGGTGCTAAATCTATTTCGGTTGGGCCTCACTTCCTGCCTTTGTTGAGGGAAGCTTATCCATCAGAAACACGTTACCGCAAGCAAGCAGAATCAGAGGATTGCCGCCGCATTTGACGCCTCTGCAATCCATTCCGAACTGTGCAGGTCTCTTTTTGTTGATGGCGTACCTCTGTTGGGTCCGTTTCAAGGGCAAAACCAGAAGAAAGCAACACGGTTCAAGAGAAGTTGGCCTCCCCATTGTGAGACAAACCCCATGTTTTAGTCTGAAGTTCTGTTCTCGGCCAACCCATGAAGCCCACACTGGGGAATGCCCGTGTGCAAGTCGGAAATCCGTCTGGAACCGGCTTCCACACCGAAAAAGGTTTGTTTGAGCTGGAAGGCACATTCCTTTTCCTTTGATGAGACTGGCTTGGCCCTTCCAACCGAATTGTCAGTCCCATCCACTTCAACACGAATCGACGAGGAAGGGCGCCGGCTGCAAGCCAAGCGGCTGCAAAGCATCCTCAATCCTTGGTGTGGGGTCTCGCTTCTTGAGCGGATTGGGCACAAAAGTCTGGACTTGCTGTTTCGCAAAGTGTACAAAGTCCAGCAATCCGGTTTTTGTGCGCCCTTTGAGGAATGAGTCATGGGAAGGATTTTCAAACCACCCTCCATGCTTAAGATGGTCTCCGAGAATCTGGGCGTCACCCCAAGGACATGGGGAAGGGTAACTTTCTGGGCCAACCACGTAACTCCCGGGTCAAGTACCCCTGATTCATACCCCTTGGTTTCATGGCGTTTGTCTGTGGAAAGGGGATGACAGCAAGCCTGCAAAAGGTCATTTACCCTACTGTGGATGGACAAAATCCTGCACCAGTTGGGATGGATGAAACTCTGCAAATAATTGAATAAACCACCAATCCCAGCTGGTGCGAAATGGACTTCGTCTGTAAAACTCGTCTTTCCAAGCACCCAGGAAAGCTTCAGGGGAGGGGGGGGGTTGGACGAGGACCACTGCAAGGGCAGCCGATGTGGAGGGTTCCTGCTTTTGAGACACAGGCTCTGGAATCGTCCACGGGAATTTGCATCAGCATGACAACTCCTTTGACGCAAACATGGAAGAAAGCTAACCTGGATGCTAACTAGTCTGGCAGAAACGAACACCATCCCCTGGTGGCTGTCTAACATGACGCACTCAGTAACAACATGACACAATCAAAATCCTCTTGGAGCTCCGTTGGTGTCGATGAGAGAGAGCGTCCGCCACGCGCAAAGCGCCTTTCGGAAAGGGAAATGCTGCCACTTGTTCGTACAAATGAGTCGTCAAGACAAAAGCTAAGGACTGAAAAGGGCTCACCGTGAGTCCCTCACCTGTGGCAGGCTGTCCCTCCGATTACCCGGGGGTTTGATGGCGGTGCCCTTCCAACAAGAAGCGCCAGAGGTGTCCCCGTGGCTTCCTTTTGGTGGTGGCTTTCCGATGATTTCCCTTTAAAAAAAAAAACAAACTCCCTTTAAACAACCCAAAAAAACGGGTGAGGGTTCCCCACAAAACATGGGGGACAGGCCCTGCCAAGCCACATGAGAGTTGCCGCCGGGCCCGGCATGGTGCAAGATGGCGCTAGCGATACTACAGATCCGCCCCTTGCTGCCGGTTGAGCTGACGGCCGGTAGTTTGGGCAACTGGGTCCACTCAAGTAACATCCTCAAACTATGTGGAGGTTGATCAAAAGGTCCTTTACGTAGGATGACCATTGTGGAAAGCAATGATTTTCCACTTAATGCGCAAAGTTACCCACGTTCATTTGGGGGCCAGTAATACTGATCAACCCCCCCTATGTCGCTGAGGCTCAGTACCATGTGAAGGAACCAAAAGAAGAAAAAAAATCCCCCCCCCCCCACCGCCGCCCCCCCCCCCCCCCCGTTGTGACACGTACCAATATGCTTGCTGCTTTGAAGGAAAACCACCGGATCCCAAAGTTTTGAAAACCCCTCAACAGGCGCTGATGGACTCGAAGGCCCAAAGGCACCACAGCTAGGTGAAGATGGATACAGCTAGGCAACCCACGCTTTTGGATCAGATTCACATGGAACCCCCCAACGTCCCAGGGGTCTCCTTTCGGGTAACCCATGTTGCACCGCACACGCGGTACGTCTTGGCAAGCTTTGTGTTCAAAGCAGCCAGAACTCTGATGCTCGTCAACATGGCCGGGTTCATCAAGATAGTTGACTGAACTCCTGCCATGATTCAGGAGCTGAAACAAGTGCTAGTGTAATTGTCCCTATCAACTGGTTTGCTTTCATGGAAAAGGTGCGCTTCCCAACATAGGGGTCCCCTCCCATGGTTGGCTTCCTATTCATCTCCCTTGAAAGAAACTCCTGAAAAAGGGGGTTAGCCATGTTGAAACCTCCACACCCAAAAATAATGTGGCGGGGAACCTTCACGGTTGAGGCTCACTAAATCCAAGGATCCGTTTCAGGCACAGCTTATCTAAACACCCAAAAAACAGGGTTCCATGTTACTCTCCCAAATGACACCCAACCAACCATCATGTGAGAAATGAATCTCCTTCTGGGCAACCCCCTTTTTGGACGCAACGTTAATTTGCGGAGCAACCTGGAATGTATAGAACCCACTGAACGACTCCTACATGTCCTTTTGCCTTCGCTTGGAATTCAATTTGCGGAGCGACCTGGAGTGCAAAACCAACCATCTCTCTAGGGGTTGATTCCTTGTCCATTCTGTTCAACCATCGTTCTTCTCAAAAACCGATCGCCGTTTTCCCTGGGTTTCAAAGGAGGTTTCCCTGGAAAGAATGGGGAAGGTATCCCTAGAATCTCAGAATCTACTCCAGGAGAGAGGTTAGAATAATACCTTTTTTTCTGTAGTCTATTTTAGTAGGGGTTTCCCCCTCCCCCCAAAAACGAAACAGCAAAAAAAAGGGCACCGATCGCTGGGGGACCTAGTTGTGGTTTCCCTTCAAGACCCAAACCACCGCACGTGGCCTCCTGAGCATCGAAGCCGCTCTCCTGCGACACCTCGCCTAGGCAGGACTCCCTATGGCCAGGACCCCCTAAGCGCACTGGCCCACGTTAGTGTTTGTGGTTGGTGAGTACCGAAATAACAGCAAGGAGACTAGGATTAAGCCTACTGAGCTAGTTGAATATTGAATTGATTATTGATTTTATCCAGTTGCAACCAATGACCCAAATAATTAACTGGCCCCATGTATTGATGTTGTTTTGTGAATTCTTGGGTTGATTGTTCCCTTGTCCCAGCCGGTACTGCAACCCGAAAGGTAGACAAAACATGCGGTCTCTACTTTTTGGAGGAGCCTACCAAGAAAAGGGAGCAAGCGGTGTCACACCACGGAGCCTAGCATCAAAATCACCACCCTGATAGGACGTTAGTTTCCGCCTACGGAAGCAGTGAAGATGGGGCCCAGAATGAAGCAACAAAATGCGGAAATTATAGAAACAGCGATGGAGCTTGCCGGTTTGTCGTTTTCCGACTTTGATGGACTGCAACGCAGTTTAGAAGTTTTTAGGGACATATGGGCATGAATTTCAAGTAGGAACCTGGGCAAACATCATGTAGGTGGGGATTCATGTCCACCAAGCCACGGTTCAGGTGGTTCTTCGTAGAACTCCTAGCCAAATAGGGAATCCTGCTCCAGGAATATCAAGAGAATCTACCTGGCACCTATGGTTTCTTGAGTAGTTTCCTTGGGCTAGGTTGGTGCAACCGCCGGGTCAGCGGGGCGAGTTCCGCGTGCTCCAAAAGCTCAAGCGTAAAAACTAGGTTGTGTCCTGAAAACTAACAGTAGATCAAGGAGGATGACATCAAAAGCCACCACTATCAGTCACATAAACCTCAGGCTGACTCAAAGCAAGTACACTACATGATGCCGTTTGCTGGCACCAATGCGAGCAAGACCAACACATGGAACGGGCCGCTGAGGAGATTTACTGCCCCGTAGCCGGAATCATCCCCCACGTCCACTTCCGTGACTTTGACCACCAAGCCTCTTACCAGACCTCTTGGAAGACCAATGCTAACATGCAAAGGGCAAAGTTCTCCCTCGGCTCAGATCATAGCAAGCCCAGGCTAGCGAGCACTGACACTGGAGGTCGCGCCCATCCACCGGAAGCATGTTCAAATGAGTCACAATCAAAACCCGTACTAAAATGGTCTACCCAGAACCATGTAAGGAACTAAGAAGGCTATTTATGGTTGGGATCGTCCTTTGCTAAGCTTCATCTACCCGGGTTTTGATTGTGGCTCACATGGGGACTGGGCTTAGTCCGGAAGGTCCATCCATAGTTGTCTCGCCACAAAAAACCTGAAAACTGAACCCTTCGTTGCGCGCCTGGTAGTGGGTCACGTAGCAGCCACAACTGGCACGTTGGATTGGTGTGTCCGGAACTTTTAGCGTGGCCCTTGGACCCAAAACCCTAAAGCCAAATCAGACCCCAACACCAATTCTAGGGATGGCGCTGATCTAGTGCAGCTTCCATGGTTGCAGCACGCGTCACCGGCATGGTCCGTGGAATCGTCGAGAAGATCATCCCGATGATCAGCTTGCGTCCGGGAAACCCTGCCACCCCAAAAAAATATCAGCGACAAGCCTACCCAACAGAAGCTGGATGGGGACGTACACAGTCCAGTTGCCAAGCTCCCACAAACCACAGGAACCCTAAACCCCAAGATTCCCCTAACCCTCCCATTTGGCCCAACCTTGGCAACCAAGTGCAACTCCAGGAAGTAGTTTCCCACTTTTTGCTAAAAACAAAGAAAACATAGATTCCCTGCCAAACATCCATTGTTTGATTTTGACTTTTTATTGAACACCTTGATTGTGGCTTCCCTTAAACCAATTTTGCATGCTGACTCGGGCTAATCATACATATTACGGTCGTTCAGTGTGTTAAGAAAATCTTATTGAACAAGAAATAAGACTCTCGCTTGGCCAGCAAGTAAATTTATCAGAGTCTCGACGGCCCCATAAACCCGCTTTGTTTTGAGGTGACGGGTGCGGTTGGGTTCGACTGGCGAATGGGACATTTTGAGGAAGAATGTCGCACCCAAATCGCGAAAATAGCGCACTTGTAGCCCACCAAAAGCAAACTGTCCAACCACCAATCGGAACCACCATGGCAACAACACAACAACTGGCCGGATGGAGAACCCTCCCCCATAGAACCCGATTGACTGATCAGACTGGTTTCAGACTGGTTTCAGACCTCTTATTTGGCTGCAAAGCAAGCAGAACAAGACAAAGCTATGACCGGCTGCAGATTTACCTTCCAGAGTCTCAGCAAAACCTCAGATTTCTTAACCCCCTTGTGGGGCTTGGAAGTGGGTAAGACTCTCGACAGCAACTGTGGATGTCTTATCACAGAACATGACCGTAGATGGGTGTCGTCCTTTGCATTTGCTTGTACTCCACTAAATGGCTGCTCTGCTTGATTCTGCGGCCATTCACACATTGCTCTCCGTTCGTGCTGCAACTCGTTCCGCGGTGACTTCGCGTCCTCAGCCATGCCTCTCAGAACACGGGTAAAACTTGTGCATGTCAAATAGACGGTCAGCAAAAAGAGGAAAAACACCCATCCCTTTTCGGTGTCCTTGTTCGGGTCATGCACACAGTCCTTGCCGGAGCCCTTGCCAGAATGTTTCTGAATCACGAATTCCAAATCGACTTCAGCATCGTTCGGAATGCGAAGGGATGTTTTTCACCATCCAACAGCTAGAACTTTGTTGGTGACCCTTTATATTTCCGCAAATGCCAATGATCTCGCGCAACTAGATCAGATTTGTCCTCACGTCTTTGCGGGCGCTTCTTGTTGGTCGTGGCATGGTGTGTAAAGCGTGCAAAGGTGGAAACGTGGTTCCTTTGCCACCTCATAGGCCTCAGTCTGCTTCTTGGTGTGTGACTGCGCAAGTGAGAAATGAGAATACTACCCCACTTGAAGCTCCATGAATTTACCACCTTCAAAAGTCGCAACCCCAAGTGGCTTCACCCCGCCAGAAACAAGCAAAGTTGTCAAAACAGTGGACTCAGAGACGGATGCCCAGTTGTCGGCTGCTTCTTTTGGGCAACCCAACCCACCCAACGTCAAAATGACCCAGTTCCGCGGCAACTTTAGGGACATTTAACCGCACAAGTCCAAAGCCAACGGCAACATATCTGCAAAAGAGGTGGGTTCCCCACCCAAAACGGGGATTCCCAGCCTGCAAGGCGTACTGGCCCTCTGCAGGCTCGAAGCCTGAGGCGAGATATTTTTGGATCAGGAGGCGCTCGATCCGAATCCACCCGGCCGGAAAAAGAGCACCGAGTCCGGGAAAAAACGAAAAGCCGCCAGAGCTTTGCAGGGGAAACCGCTTTTGGAACCCGTGGGTTCTGTACCTAGTTTTCAGGACCATGGAGTTGGTGGAAGCCTAGTCTTCTGTTGGGATCCTAGTGTCTTCCTTATGCCAGAAATCAGCTTGGCTCTGGGCGCGCGTTGTGACTGGCGGTCACGGCCAAAAAGGCCACAGCGAGCCACAAGATTTGAAGGGGGTCTGTCCAAGACAAGTTGAACAAGTTGTTCGACTTGAACAGGCACACAAATGCTACACATACACCAAAGTCATGGTTGTCCTAGCAGAGCTGCTGAATATCAATGTCTCAGGCTTTGCAACCCTCTCGGAAAAGGGAGCCCCAACAATGCTCAGATTTCTCTTGGCGTCCACTTAAACCTCAAAAAACACACGCCCACGTTCCACTTGTTCGGGGGCAGATCTTGAGACCCAGCCCCAAGAAGAGTCGGAATGAATGCTAAGAGTGCTGGCGATTGCTTGCAGAAACTCGAGTAATATATATATATATATATCACTAAAAGCTCGTGGCGACCATGGAAGGCCAAAATCAAAGCGACACTTGCCGGGATGCCGAGACTGACTTGGCAAAAGAAGCTCGAGTGTGAACAGTGTCTGAAACCTCTCCCATGTTCCCGTGGGTGATGGCTTTGGGGTGATTTTGACTAAGGGTGCATAAAGCCTTTGATCCTCCGAGAGTGACATTAAACGGCAAACATCGATTAGCTGCATATGGCGTCGCAATACCTGACGCCGTCTACTCAGGATAGATTCGATGCTGCACATGTCAAAGTTTGCATAACACAATCTAAGCTATGTAGAGTCCTGGACCCTGGTCCTGCGTGCAAAGAATGCCCGGAATCCTTGTCCAAGCATCGCAAGCGGCATGCCTCCTGTCCGATGATAGCACGTCCATTGCCAGTGCCTTCTTTCTGGTTGATGAAACATCCGAACATGCGTTGCACATGAGCATCCAAACGGGGAATCTAGTCCATAGTCAAGTACCTTGCTCAAAGCTGAGCAGCAAGCTGCTTTCACGCACCGCTCACCCAGCTGCTCCCATTGTATATAAGGCGCCACCACAAAACGAAGTCATGAACGCTTCCCTTCAAAAGGATTCAGCCAACATCTTTAGCAGATGGAAGGCTGCTTGGCCCCAGCCCAAAGTGTGCCTCGCTTCCCGAGTGGATGGCCCAAAACAGGCTGCCAAACTTTAGTCCATGAACTCAGGAAGTGAGGAGTGCCTCTCTGAGCATCCGGCTGTAGTCACAGACCTCGTGCCGGAAGATCACGGTGAGGCCATCCTCGCGACCACAATCCGACTTCCGTATCCAGCAACTGGACCGTCCGAGAGGCTCCCCCGGCTTTCAGAAAGAAACAAAACGCCGTTCCACCAAACAGGTCCTTGCTTCCATTTGCTGTTTCGCCCACTGGAAATCATGACGAAATATATGTTCAGTAGTGATAGATTCCCTTTAATAACCAGCAAGAGACAATTAAAACACATATTCTTAAGCAAGTGGAAACTCGAGAAGCTTGTGATTTGCCTCACCTTGCAACGCCCCCCACCCTTGAATGGTCCATACACCCAGCTGGTTCCGGTGCCTCAACGTTCCCATTAACTTCTGCCCAAATGACCAGGAAATCATGACGCAAGTCCACAGCTGGGCGTGGGGTTCAGCTGCACCCGATTGATGGACAATCCAGGCCAAAGACTACTGTCTGGTCTTTGAAATAAAACCACCCACTCGGGTGCAACATAGTGCAATTTCACAAAGGGGGGGTCTAACTTGCGCAAAGGGAAACGGGATTGAACGCCAGCGCAACAGTTGAAGACAAAAGTGGCCTGTTCCAGAGCTGCAGTAAAACTGGCTGCATGACATACCTAGGTGCCGGTTGATGGTCGCATGCCGCAGGGAGGCACTGAACAGTCCAGCTGTTGACGCACACGCGCGCACAATGTAACGGTGCGTTCACAACAGTTCGAGCAGGTTGAAATGTGGGCTTGTCTTCAAACGAGGGGAACCCTACGGGGCTTCCCTTCAAAACCCCGCCAAAGCCAATATCTTCCAGCTGCTTGCAGAGACTCAGCTCCCATGCACCACGCGACATGATTTGTTGGCATGCAGATCAACTGGGGCCAGCTCGAGTGAAACCACAACACCAAGGCAAAGATGTCCAAGAAAGCAAAACACCACCAGAGCAGAAATTGAACTCCACCCCAAACCCATGACTGGAGTCAGGCGATCCGTTTCCAACCTGTACCCTCCAATCATGGAGTCTGACAGGGTTTCGGACCAGGGTCCTTCTCCATTTGCTTAAGTCCCCTGGAAAAGACAAACATACTTCCAGTAGTGATAGATTCCCTTAACATGGGGGAAAATCTCAAATATTCTTAAGATCTCGCCGGCTCCTGGCACGTGATGGGCGCGTCGGAGCCTTTGCGGTGCAGCACCAGGCTGCCCTCGCCCGGGCCGACGATGTGCAGCACGCACACCTGGCGAAGGGAGCCTAAAATTTGACCCTTGAGGTCAGGGGGAACCGCTCTAATACTGCCCTCGTAAGACGCCTCCTTGACTAGGTCCTCCAGATTTGAGAGGGTAGAATACGTTGGTGCCCGATGTTTTTGCTTTTTTGTCTATTTCAGTAGGAGAACCCTCCCCCAAGAAAGGGGAGAGAAGGGCACAGGGGGACTCAGTTGAGGTCCGGGGGACCCCCTAATACTACCCTCGTAAGACGTTAAAAGGGGAACTTCCTGAACAGGGTAGCCTAATACACAGTTCTGAGGGGGGCTCGCAGCTCAAACTCTGGAAGGAAGCCAAACTTTGCCGATCTGTCTGGACCTAACTTTTTGTCAGTCTGCCATCCTACCTCAGCTTTTGCCCCTACTGTGGATGGACCAAATCCATTTCGCACCACCCAAGAAACAACGGGGAACCTTTGTTTGTTGGTATTTACAGGGGCAATCATGATTCCCAAGGTTTCATAATAGGTGGTGCAGGATTTCGTCCATCCACAGTATCAAAGAAACAAATGTTGATTTTGGCCACATTTAGTGAACCCTATGATGTAAAACAAGTTCGAAGGAGATCCTCGTACCTGTCTTCCTTTCTCAAGCTGCCTGCGGGTTGATGTCAATCAATCATTGTTCAGCTGTTTTATCGCAGCATTTAGAAATCCATTTGGCTTTCTTGCTGTATCTCTGTTGTGTATTCATGTTTGCCCTCTGCAGGTGTTTTGTTATCCACATTTGTCTCTGTATCTCTCTCTCTCCCTCTAGCTCTTTCCCTCTCTCTCTGCGTCCATCCTGGGGTCAACTTCTAGCCGTGCAGGGATCGTTTCAAACGAAACCGATAAATGGCTTCCAGGATCCCCTAGCCTGCCAATAGTGAACTCACGTTAAGTTGGCCCAAGAGGTGACCAGGTCCCTGTAAAACTCGGAGGGCCCTGCCTAACCCTGCGATCTGCCCGGTTCCCTGAGAGATCAGCTGTCCCAAAATTTTCCAGGGACCCGCCAGTTGGAAGAAAACCTGCCGTTTTAAGACCATCTAGCAATGAAATATGTCACCTGAAATCACAGGGATGAAACCAAAGGGGTATGGAGGGGTTCTGGACACATTGCCGAGAACCCTTGCGGCTAGAGAGATCCAGTTTTGTTTCTCTTGAACCACGTCCATCTCTGCCTTAGAAAATCCTCAAAAGGCCCCAGGCGCGCCATGTGACATGGGGACAGCCTGTGCTCGGTTCTTCCGCTTCCAGCCCATAACTCAAAAAAGCCCTCACTTCCTGGGTAAGTTGGCCAAACGAACATGTTTTGGTTCACAACCAAAATGCTACTCCCAAAGTCTAAAGTCCCAGAAATCAAAACAGCGCAAAGCCCAAGAACCCAGGAGTTGAGTTGCTCAAGTGGTTCACCTGGGTCCGTCTCCACGGCTTCTCCTCAATCGGGAAACTCGAGACTCCCTTTCAAAGGACCCAGGGAAATCGTCGGTCGTCCGCTGGCCTTCCGCTGGTCCCTAAAGACCAGGCGGTCCTGCAGGGTTTCTCTGGGATCGCGGGTGGGTGGAGAAAAAAAAGTCCTGCGCCAATTGAATCCATGGGAAACCGTTTGTTGGTATTCACGGGCGAATCATCATGCCAGGGTTTCTTGGGTGGTGCGATATGGATTTTGTCCATCCACAGTATCACGGCGTGTTGGAGCAAGGCTTGCTTTGGAACAGCCCATGCGAGAGGACACCCAAAAACGGGCGTCAGGGGTTCCCACCCTGACGCCAAGACATCGTACGGCATTTCTTGGCGACGAATCCCAAGCTCTTTCGAGCCGCAAATTGGCCCAGACCAGCCATGGAGAACGACACCCTTTGTCCGAAACCCGGGCATTTTGGCCAACAGGCGCACCACTGGGCCGGGACCTCAAGTGTTTGAGGCTTACCACATGCCAAAGAGCCCCACATAAATTTCTCCAGCCGGGTCTGCTCTCCTTCACTTACCCAAACCGACCTTCCACTTGCTTGAAGGCAACCGCAAGGAACCCAAGCAAAAGCTTGCGGTATCCCCTGCCTGTATATAGGTCCTTACGCCCGTTTAGCATGGCTAAAGCTATGGGTGTGACTTTTTTCGAGGGTGCGGGCTTTGGGAGAGTTGGTAGAGGGAAACCCAAAAGGAAAACCGCGAGGCATGCCGTGGGTTCTGTTTGTTGAGGGTGCCTTTTTGGGATAGTTGGTAGAGGGAAACCCAAAAGGAAAACCGCCACGTATTCAGGCGTCCTCTGAAAAACCGACACGCTCTTTTCTGCGAGGGGACCCATCAAAAACATTCATTGTTTCGTGGCTTGGCTCGACCGACCAACCTGTACAGCATAACACCTACCATGCGGCCCCTGCCGCAAAAACTCTGCCGCAAAAACTCTGCCGCAAAAACCAGCGTCTTCTAATTTCGCCCAAAAGGGATGGTTAAGACCTCAAAAATGAAGATACAATTCAAATTCCTGAGGAACACATATAAATTTGTCAAATCAAAACCAGGGGCCCTCAAAAGCGGTTGAGCTTTTAATTTTGCCTTGCCTTTCAACACGGACACGCCCGCACGAAAGTTCGATTGTGTCCCACTTGGAATATTCGGGAAAGCCAATGCTCACCCTTTCTCACGAAGGATCGAGCCTTATTGCGGGAGAGATAAAACGGCTACCAATTCATCCTCCAAATACGGGCTGCGTTGAGAACCGCAGCTCTAAGAACAAACAATGGGAAGCCCGGCCATTTGTGTGGTCCAACCGACATTCCAGGTACCACAACAGCAACCAGCGGTTGCTTCTTCACCGGAAGACTGTCGGCCCCCACGGCCCGAGTTAAGGCACTATTTCTCTAGATTCCCATGAGGTCCTTCCTAGCTTTTCTGCATGGAAGCCACAAAACTGAGGCATCTCCCAATGGGTGATACAACAAATACAGTGGATGGACCAAATCCGTTCGCACCACGAAATGAAACCATAGTTCAAACCATTATGTTTGTTCCAGGAAGTCGGGAATCATTCCGTTGGGTTTCTGATTTCGATGGTGCGAAACGGATTCCGTCCATCCACAGTCCCTCTGACCCCATAACCCCTCTCTGGGGCCTGGCTAGGGCATAGGGAAACCGCTGGTGCGAAATCAACCATCCCCGGTATCTTTAACCCTAGACTCTGCTTCTGACCCTTTACAAAAACGGGCTCATCCGCCCTTTCTTTTGGGGTTTGACCAAGCAATTTTCGAGGGTCATGGAGACTCTGGATGGAAAAGTTCGCCTGGCATCCCCCAGAGGTCCTGGAGAGTGTTGGCCTGAACTTTGATGCCTTGGGCAGGTAGCGCCTGGCCGGACAGGACTCTGTTTCTGGTCACTGATCCAAGTCCATTCCCTGCGAACCAGTCCTGCCTCCGGGAAGAGAACCACGGCAGAGTCAGAAACCGAGCGTATGCGCATATGTATGTATATATATATACTCGTTTCTACATGCAAATCTTCCCTTCCCCTTACGCATAATATATGCCTGTATAGCTGTTTCTATCTGCAAATCGCCCCTTGCCCTTTTTGCCCTTGGGGCAGTGGTTTGGAAGTCACTGCCTAAGGGTCGGCGGCACCGCCCAGGCACGCCAGTACTTGGGTCTTGAACCTGGTAAGTAGGTCATAGCCACGGAGACAAGTGGGGACAGGGCATGCTTCACATACTGTGACTGGACAGAATCCATTTCGCACCAGTTGAGATGGATGAAGCCCTATGAAACCCTATGAATACTGGCTGATCAACCACCTACTGCTTGACTTTGTCCATCCACATACTGAAGGCCTTGAACGAAGAAATCTGAAAGTCTCCATATCCCCCCCCCCCCCGCCCCCAACCATTGGTTTCCTGTTTCCCTCTAAAAACAGACCTAAAAGGCGTCCAACATTCTGAGAAACTCATGACTATCTCAAATTGGAAATTAACAGAAGCTTTAGTCATGGCCCTTCATGGGTGCGCTCATTTTACCCTCGGTGAGCTCGCTATATAAAAGGTTTTCCACTTAGCCAATAGAAAACACCTGTCATGCCAATTGGCGGAGGCAAGGTGTGCCAAGAAGACCCTTTCACGCCAACCAAATCATTCTTTGCCAACGGGTCTGGAAGCTCTGGACCGGGGCAAACACATTTCCCTTTTGGAGAGGCCCATAAACGACATGTATACTTGAATACTGCATGCATCTGGGTGAACTAGACTTCTCCAAAGCCTGAAATTTAAGAGCCCCAAGAAAGCAAAGTCTGTTGACTGCATCCTCGAGACTACGGGCTCGAACAAGGTCGTTTAAAGGGAGATCCACAAAGAGAACCCCTCAAAATTTTCATTTTCTTTTTTTTTTTTTAGGAACTCGGTTTGACTGGGGTGAACCCTGCGGGGAACCCCGCCAACTGCTTCTTATCCTCCTCGGTGCTCGCGGTATGGGCCATGATACGGGTCCTGTCAGTGGGCTTGGATCTTGACTGGCCAAGGTGTGAAATGAACAAACAAATAACGCATAAAGACGGTGAACATCATAAACTTGGATGCCTCCGGACTGCTTAATAGGGTGCCATTTCCTGAGAAATCATGACGAATCAGCCAAATCCCCAATGACTGTCAGGTGCGTAGACACCCCCAAGCCTCACGGACTCCAAAAGGACTGACGGCCGCTTTTCGGGAGCATCCCCTTCAAATGTCCAATGGGCTTGGCAAATATATCAGGAGCTGACCAGTGGTCCTTCAATTGCCAACGGCACAACTAACTAACCCCTAGGTTCCAACATCGAGATATTTGGGTGTGAATTGTAACGGGTCCCAGACCGGAAATGGTGGACATTTAGGTGAGGATTCGTGTCCAACCACGTTGCAGGTGGTTCCCTATTGCAAATCGCACCCCTGGTCAAGTCGCATCACTCCAGGGTTTCCGTCATGTTCGGGTAAAATGGCATGTTCTGTTCAGGTTAGACCAAATGGATGATCTTAGCTCTTTTCGGATGCGCCAGTCGAAGGATTCGAATGGAATGACCATACCCCAGCAGAGTTGGACGTCACATGGGATACTGTCGAAGCGGAAAGGTATGGCCACATTTGATTGCTCACGCCAAGGACGGCCATTAATTTCTTCCCATACAGACACGGCATTGGCCTCCGAACGGGACCTATTGCGTCCAACGACAGGGACGGTCGACTCTTGGCTTGGCATTCAACAAGACGCGTTCAAGAGGAAATCTCGAGAAACTGACCTAACATGGAGTCGAGCTGGACGTGAGCCCAATACATGATGTGTGTGTTTCATTGTCAAGGGCTAGCATGCTTCGTTGCTGTCTTGGGTTCCAAGACAAAATTTGCAGCTTCTCGCGACTTCTCTTGGGTTGCCGCTGAACATGGAGTGAAACCGAACGCTACAGTCTATTGGCCTGAGTAAAGCTCACAAAGGCTACGGGGATCAGTGAAGCTCACATCTCTGTCGAATCTGCTAACCCCGTGGTGTGATTCGAACTTGTGAAGGTGAACTTATTTGCAACACAAGAAGCCACTTCGCGCACCTTTCGAGAAAGCCCAGGGAGTTGCAAATTGGATAATCAAACTCAGCCCGTCCTGCCGCTCCCATGAAAGCCCAGGTCCGCCGTGATACCCGTGAGAACTTCCGCAAGCTCCACTAATTCCTGGCTTGAGGCGAAGAAGGCTAGGCGAAGAACATGGAGACCACATCCGAATGGCAAGTGTGCCCTGTGTTCCAGTCCTTTGCTTACTTCTTCCGGGTGTTTCACGAGTTGAGGCGTTGTTGGCGATTTGGGTATCTTGTGAGGATGTGCGCTTTTGGGCTGTTTTTTGCAGGCGTTGTGGGGGGCGTTTATGGCAATTTGCGGGCGTTTGCGTTGTAAACAAGACAAACACAGCAACTACAAAACATAGTAACCCCTTTCAGGTGTCCGTGTTACGGGCGCAAGTCCCATTCATTTTGGTTCTACCAAATGATTGATTCTTGAAGGCCTTACTACAATCCCCTCTAAACCAGCGAGTAGAAGCCCTTCACCTTGCTTAAACGGCGAATGGGGGTGTTGGGCGGTCACAAGAGGTCTGCCTGTCCCGAATCCCTGCCTTGCAAATCTCCTCCAGGTTCTCTTCGGAATCGTCTAGCCAGGACACCTCCGGAGTGCATCCGAGCAAAAGGCGCGCTTGCGAGATCCTGAAATGTGTACCCTTGTCACGTTGGTTTAAAAGGACACCGACAGAAACCCAGGACCCATGCATTTTTGTGGGTTCTCCTGGTCCCCTATGTTTGACTCACCCCATGTCGCCTTTCTTCTCAACCACCAGTGACTTTCTGGAAATCCCTGGACAGAATGGGACTACCAGGTTCTTTCCGGCCTTCAACTTCTTTGGCGATGGTCCAATTTTTGGACGGGGCTTAACTGGCAGTGCCTGGAGTCTCCATGCCCCTTTGAAAATGGTGTCATTGCCCAAAACTGAGGGGTAGTGGCCCCATTTTTAGAGACTCCAGATTTTTTTTGAGAATTCCCCTGTTTGGTAGATTCTTGCAGGGTCATGCAGACTCCAGGTGTCTTTTTTGAGAATTCCCTGTGTGGCTTTAAAGAACACTTACCATTTAGGGGGTCCAACCTTAAAACCAACACACCCGCAAAGACTCGGGCGTTCGGGTTTTGACTCATTGCCTGGAAGCCTTGCGGAGACCACCTATCGTCTTCACAGGTTTTGTTCCCTAGGTGCATGGCATGGTTCTTGCACATGCTGGGAAAACAAAAATCAAAAAACGTTTTTTGCCACCTGCAACGTTTTGCAATGATTTGGGTGTTTCTCAAAATGATGTGTTCTCGGTTCAAACAGCATCCAACGTGTTTTAGGAAGCATCCGCTTGGCCAAAAGACCTGCGAATGGCTTCCCTGCCCGCTCCAAGAACCCAAAGTTGATTGGAAAGCGATCTATCGATCGCCCGGCCTCGTGTTTCTTTATCCCTTGAATGACTGATGGACAGCTGGGTGGACTAAAATATGCAAGGGGGGGTGGGCTGGGCACAAGATATGCGAAACCTACCGAAACATGGATGCTTTGGCACCCAAGCAAAGGCTGGTTCGGAAGGATAATTCATTCATATTGTCAGAAACTCCACGGCTCCTTCAAAAGATTGATTCAAATAATACATGCATGGAAAAACAACTAAACAGCTTAAGCCGTCCAACGAATTTCCCTTGTGGGTGTTTGCCCATTGTTTGGACTGCGCGTTTGCTTCGCTGTGACCGCCCAAACATCTACCCGTCAGGTTTGAGTGGGTGAGAGAGTACCTAACGTAACCTCGCGTTGGCTGCACCAGTACATTCAAACCAGAACCCCAGAGGACTCCAATACTGTGCATGGACGAAATCCTGCACCACCTAAGACCATAACCCCAGTCGACGCAAAAAAAAGCCAAACACTCCCTGCGCTTTTCCGCGCGGCGTTTTTTTTTCCGCGGGGGGCGCCTTGTTGCGGGGAAAGCTCCGGCCCATGGTGTCATTCTCGAACTCCGGGAATTCCGGCTGCCAGCCTGGGCTGAGTGATCCGCAGATGATCTGCAGCTTCCTTGGGGAGCCCAAAGGTTTGGAAACCCACGAGGGCGTGAAATCCAAATCCAAACCAATCCAAACCACCAGGGGATACCTGAGATATGGAGTCTGGCTTTAAAGAAAAAGAAAGGATCAAACCCAGGAAGAAACCAGCAACCGTTACACCTCTAGTAGCCCGTTTCTATTTCAAGTCTTGACGATGGACCTTGAAACAGTTGGGCCCTGTTCCAGGGGTCGGGGTCACTTCACTCGATCACCCGGGTCTGACCAACTCCTGGCAGCAGTGGAGAGCCTTCTCTCTCTTTTAGCTGTTGAGTGTCACCAGTCACTCCCTTTGTCGCCCAAGCTCAGGGGCGATGGAAGCGAACAAAAAAGACTCAACTCACCTCGTGGCCATAGGAAAATCATGCAATTATATACTTCGTCAGTCACTTATATTCCAGGATCCCAAGAAATGGACCTTCACCCAACAGGACTGCTTGCTTCACCGGGTGTCAATGGCCCTTCCTTTTGACTCCAAAACTAGTATATCCGCCAACCTGAGTTTGGGCTTCACCCCATCCCGAATGGATCACACCGTGACATGACCAGTACCAACGGAAGTCCGTTCATGTTCAAACTAACACCAAATACCAGTGGTTTCACCCTCTTCCTTGGCTTCGGCCATCCTCTCTCGAACCAAAAGCATTTCTGGGTCTGTCTTTTTTGAGGGTACCCATTCTGGGGCCGGTTTAAAGGAAAACCAACAAAAAGCCACAGGCACACTCAGCAGCCCCAGAAATCAGTTGGGTATGCCGGGTGTTGAACGCGAGGTTCTTCACGCTGCCAGTTGAACCCATGCCCGAGCTTCGATCCAGCTCGCCGTGTACCCACTTGCAAAGATGTGGCCAGCTCGCCAACTTTGCACATTCACCCGATCTGAATGCTTCGTAGCACTCCGATACCTCAGCCGTGGCCAGGCCAGATCTCTGGAAGTTGTAGAAGTTCGTGCGGCCTCGCAGCGTCGAGTAGTTCGACACGTACCCGCCGCAAGTCAGCGGCGCCGGAACATCCCGAGGTCGAACACCAGGAAGTTGCGTAAAAGCACGCAACCTCCCCAGCTTGGCTTTATCATGCTCGTTACTTATGGACAGAAAGGGGACCTTCACCCAGGTGTAACTTGAAAACTAACGTACAACCGAGCCCCTCTAAACAAGCACCAGAAACACCCTGCTCGTGGATGTTGGAGACAACCGACTCATGGAAATATGAAGAAAGGAAGTAATAGCCCTGCGGGGTTCGATTTGTGAGAGCAATTGCTTCTTTGGGGGCGTTTTGGGCATTGAAAGTGTATGTTGTCCAAAAGTCTTCCACCATCTTCTCAATGCAGAGGGCGCTCTGCTCAGAAACCTTGGGATGGACAAGTGCAAGAACGTGACATGTCTTGCTGGAGGACATTGCTTCGCGTCTAGCTGAGACCATGAAACCCGAGAAGAAAGAGTCTGGCACTGGAGTGAGGGGTGGTTGCCAAATATTGAGTCTAGCATATGGGTGTGTCTCAAAATAGGGGACCCTTGTTGGATGGTTTTTTACAGACACACCAAAAGGACACCCCCTACCACGAGGGGTCCCCGATTTTGAGAAACACCCATATAAGGATGTCTCAGAATAGGGGGACCCAAAAAATGGTGTTTGTCCTTCTGGCTTCCTCTTAAAACCACCCAAAAAGGGTGCGTTTGAAAAAGACACACCCATATGGACCAGCTGGATGAATGAGGGAATCTCCAAACGGGCCACCTCATAGCAATGATCCAAACGGGACTTTGAACTCCAGAAACCAGCACGAAGAGAACTCACTCAGTCCAGGGCTGTGGGAAATGGAATCCACTTCTGTGATACAACAGAAAGGGCTTCCCAAAGACTAACCCCCCATAAGGGGGAGATTTCCTTGTATCACAGAAGCGGGGATAAACCCCTTGAACCCAAAACCCTGCTCCAGGCCTAAAATTTCGCACAGTATCACATAGGATTGCCCTCGAGCCCAGCCCATCCAACTAGAGAGTGAGAGCTGGCGCACTTTGCTGAAGGGAAAGTCCACAAGAACAAAACCCCCAAAGAAACGAATGCTGCGAAACCTCCCAAGGCTCCACATGGGAGTGCACGGCAAAGGGAGACTACTTCCTCTAAATGGGTATGTCGCAAAAAATGGGAAGACCTAAAAATAGGCGGTTGCCCTGTGGTTGCCTTTCACAAACCACCCCTCAAAAAGGGTGCCATCAAAAGAAGTCTTGACCCCTCTGCAAAAGGTTGTTCACGTTTTGCGGTCCTATGGACAAAATCCACAAAGCTTCAACCAAACACTTCAGGTCCAAAGATCCGAAACCAACTTGCCATAACGAAATGGTGGTCTGCTTTTGGGATAGCTGCCACGGGAGTTTTCGTATTCGCTGAGATTCTGGCGACCTCTGCTTTTCAAGGCCTCAGCGGCCGACCTGCAGGCCGCGAGGGCCATAGCGGGGCGTTGCAACAAGTGACCCAAACAAAGGGGAACCCATTTTGGAGGGGTTGAGCCCAATTTTCCGGGGATTTGCCTCCAGACAAAAAGAGGAAAATGGGGAACTTGTTTGTTGTTTTATGTTTCTTTCATTTTTGGGGGGGTGGGGGGGGGTTCCTAAAAATGTGGAGCCTCTCTTGGCTTTGAAGAGAAACTAGGCGCAAACCATCTTTCGGGGCTCCTGAAATCATGGGAATCACCCAACTGCCAATCAGTGTCAATCCTGCAGTCATGCGCCGCCATTACTTCGCAATTGGTTTGCTTCCTTGCTTGCTTCCTTGCTTCCTTGCTTCCTTGCTTCCTTGCTTGCTTGCTTGTTTGCTTGTCTCCCTTCTTGCCTGCAGTCTTTGCCCATGGGGGAACCCCTGAGAGATGCTAAGTGAAACATGTCGGTGTTGGATGAAGCTGTGGTTGGCTAGGTTTGCCTTTGAGATTAGGAACCCAAGAGGGTTCCTAGTTTTTGCTGCATATCATGGCTCATCTCCCCAAAAGGAAGCCACTGATTTTGGCATTCATTTTTTGGTGTGTGTGTGTGTGTGCGCGTTGTTCTACGTGTGCAGGAATGCAAAAAAACATCCTACAATGCGTGCTTGCCTGCTTATCCACTTGCCTGTTTGTATGCTTTCGTGCTTAGCTGCTTTCTTGTGTGTGTTGCTTGCGTGTGTATTTGATCATTGGGCTTGCGTGTCCAATTGTCTGTCTGTTTGGTGAGGGTAAACTCCTGTTTGCCTTAAAACCAAAAGGAGACCATTTTGGAGAGCTCGTCACTCTGAGCATGTCACTCTGAGCATGCGCTTGTTCACATGTTCAATGGACATTCGAGTTGAACTCTGATTGAATAAATAGTGTTTAAAGGTTGACCTATTCTTGAAAAAAACAGAAATCCCATATGAATTCTAACTTGAATTAGAATAATTCGACTTTCAAGTTCTAATCTGAAATAGTAATATTGTTTGGATTCTGTCCTTATCAAACTCGATCTACACTCATTGATTTGGAAAGTTCTATTGGGAAAGGAATTCTATGCGAAAACCGCAACCACTGTGCTGTACGGTGTTTTCGGTAGTAAAGGTGGCTAGTAAAAACACAATTCTGGGACCTTTGAAGTATGACCTTGTGAATTGTACGAAACAAATATGTAACAAATTCTACAATCATAATTTCGATGTGTTTATTGCAACTTACACAATAATTAGCCTATTTCAGATTGAGTTGTACACTGGATCTCCTTTCCCATAGGATTTCTTTGCAAATCAGTTTAACCTTCTACACGCACAAAGGCTTAGATGAACTACACAATTGACCTCGAACGTCCTGAAACGGGAAACGCAAACAAATGCCCAAAAAAACAACACCCGAGCAACAAAAAAAAAACAATACAGACCCCATGTCCCAGATGCTGGAACCACCCCCCAATGCCAATTGTATTCGTGTTGCCTTGTTTTTCTCGAGGTGTGTTTGCATGATGTACCGTGTTTAACAATTGTTCTTCACACAATTGCAATGGCAGCTGAAAATGCAGATGCACACTCTTCCATGTTTAGCCTTCAAATGCTTCTTGTCATACAACACCGCACGCTCAGGGTATCATGTTCTGTTCTTTTTTCGGTGGGGGGGGGGCGTCCACGATGTTGAGACACACCATGACACGCCGCTTTTTCGGCTTCCAAAGTCATGTTCGGTTCTTCAAAATGGAAAGCAAGGTAGTCCATCCACGCAAGCGCCAGATCCTTTGAGACACGGCCATTAATTTTAGCTCTGTATTTTCGGGACTCGCCATATCCATGGGTCAAGAAAGCCCGAGAGCATTTAGGGACTCCATGGGCCCATGGGACTCCGTAAATCGCCAAATCCTATTTTGTCACACACACACACCCCTTAAGATCCACCGATATGTCGCTTGAAGGTGGGCTATGTCCGTGGTGTAAAGTCAGGCATCAGACAAGCCCCAGACAAACCCATCCACCAAAAGTGAGGCTATATCCCGTTTGGGGACATTCTCCATATGCTTGGCCATTCCCACTTGGTTGGGGTCTCCGCATCCAGCGCAGCCCTAGTGCACTTGCCAACAAGCTCAGACCCAAAAACGAACGACCCTCTAAGCTACCTTTATCAAACTACCCTCCCGCCCTTTTCACACGGAACCTGGAACCGGGGGTCCCTTTAGAGACATTGATCCAAACCAGGACCCCTATCAGCTGCCAAAAAGGGGCCCATCGCGGATCCGGATCCAGATCCAGCCCATGGGGCGCCCTGCGCGCGGTCGCACCTGTCGGCCGGCGCCAGAAACGGCAGCGGCAGCACCACAAAGTCCTCCTCCAGCAAGGCCTGGCGCGGATCATCGGTACTCGGTTACTTTCTGCTCCCCTGCTAAAAGTGCCTAACTTTTAGTGGTTTAATTCGGAAAGCCCAGTAGTTGGCAAAAAGTTAAAGTCCTAACATCTGTAATCATACGGCCAAAACGTACCTGTTGCCCGCGACCGCCCGGAACCGGGTCCCCGAGACCTCCAAAGAGAGTGGCAGGCACCGCAAAGACACACTTCCGAGCCCCCCGGGCCCCACCCCAGCTCCATGCTCCATACCCCCTTCATGGAGCACGGCGACTTTTGCTGGTTACATACTGCTATCATCAACACAACCCCAAACCTAAACCAAAAAAGCCAGCCCCGGATGCGCCGGACAGCCAGCTCCAAGCAAAACCTAAACCCTGGAAACCCTACACCTAAACACCCTAAACCCTAAAACCCTCAAACCCCAAACCAGAAAAAGCGTAAACCTAAACCCTAAAAACCCTAAACCTAAAATCTAAAAACCCTAAACCTGAACCCGAAGAACCCTAACCTGCCAGCAAGATCATACAGCATAATAAGACCTTGTCGGCGACACATATGTTTTGTGGGTACCTATACCATCTTTTCAAGTACCTTGGGGGTAAAGCTTACTATATTTCCCAATAGTGATAGACTTGCTGGTGCAATAGGCAGGGAATGCGGGAATGGCCCTTTTAAGCCATCCAACTGGCGGCTGGGGAAGTTTAAGGCCACATTCAGTCCTCCAAAAACACCAAAGGGTTGGAGTTCCCCAGAAGCATTCCCTTGCGGCTTCGGTTGAATGGCATGCGATGGCATTGCTGCCAGTAGCGTTTCTAAATATGCTAGGGCCTGCAACATCACAGCAAAAAGCATAACATTTACTACGCGCATACTCGCGTGGCAGGGGCCGTCGGGACCCCACATTTGCGCAGGCCTGCCGCAGGTGTGCCACATCGCAGGACGCCACGTCCATGACGGACGCTACGTCCATGACGGACGGATCCAGGAAAGTTGTCAACAGCCCATGCCGCGGTGCGATGCAAAAGCAAAAGGAAATGCCGCCTACAAGCAATGTAAGACTCCCAAAGTTCCAACCAAACACCTGAAAGTTCGAGCTAGATATCTTTAGATTCCTCTTCTCCAATCACTAGGGTTGGACTCAGTGCTGGGACGTGCCCTGAAGGCATGTTGGCTCAACACCCCAAGGTACTTGCCGTTTCCGACATCCAATACGGTGAGAACTTGAGCCGTATCCGATGAGCGTTTACTTTTGTACCCGTGGGAAGTTGTGGCTCGGCCTCCTGGCAGCCCAGTTTGAGCCTTCGTGTTGCGTGAAAAGTTGAGCCCAGATCCAATCCCCGCAGATTCAACGCGAAGAAGCGGTCCGCAGAAGACAAAAGTTGGTCGGCCTTCTGGGTTCCCTTACGGAAAACCGAAGGGGTTCATCTGCAACCACTTCTTCCTAAGCAGTGGCTCTACCTTTGGAACGAAGGGAGGTGTACCCCGAACCTCCTCTCGGACTATGCTAGTCCACTTACGGTGCACACTCACCAGATCCACATGGTTATTGTACGGGCAAAACGTACATGTTGCCCGCGACCGCCCGGAAGCGGGTCCCCGAGACCTTCAAAAAACGTGGCAGGCGCAACAAAAACGCACTTCCGAACCCCCCCCGGCCCCACCCAAGCTCCATGCGCCACCCCCCTTCGTGGAGCGCGGCGACTTTTCCTGGTTACATACTGCTATCATCAACACAACCCCAAGCCTAAACCAAAAAAGCCAGCCCCGGATGCGCCGGACAGCCAGCTCCAAGCAAAACCTAAACCCTGGAAACCCTACACCTAAACACCCTAAACCCTAAAACCCTCAAACCCCAAACCAGAAAAAGCGTAAACCTAAACCCTAAAAACCCTAAACCTAAAATCTAAAAACCCTAAACCTGAACCCGAAGAACCCTAACCTGCCAGCAAGATCATACAGCATAATAAGACCTTGTCGGCGACACATATGTTTTGTGGGTACCTATACCATCTTTTCAAGTACCTTGGGGGTAAAGCTTACTATATTTCCCAATAGTGATAGACTTGCTGGTGCAATAGGCAGGGAATGCGGGAATGGCCCTTTTAAGCCATCCAACTGGCGGTTGGGGAAGTTTAAGGCCACATTCAGTCCTCCAAAAACACCAAAGGGTGGCTTCTCCAAATGAAACCGCCCACTTCCGGCACTATTTTGAGAGGTGTTTTCAGAGGCTGGAGGCCAGTTCCCCAGAAGCATTCCCTTGCGGCTTCGGCTGAATGGCATGCGATGGCATTGCTGCCAGTAGCGTTTCTAAATATGCTAGGGCCTGCAACATCACAGCAAAAAGCATAACATTTACTACGCGCATACTTGCGTGGCAGGGGCCGTCGGGACCCCACATTTGCGCAGGCCTGCCGCAGGTGTGCCGCATCGCAGGACGCCACGTCCATGACGGACGCTACGTCCATGACGGACGGATCCAGGAAAGTTGTCAACAGCCCATGCCGCGGTGCGATGCAAAAGCAAAAGGAAATGCCGCCTACAAGCAATGTAAGACTCCCAAAGTTCCAACCAAACACCTGAAAGTTCGAGCTAGATATCTTTAGATTCCTCTTCTCCAATCACTAGGGTTGGACTCAGTGCTGGGACGTGCCCTGAAGGCATGTTGGCTCAACACCCCAAGGTACTTGCCGTTTCCGACATCCAATACTGCTATCATCAACTTGGCAGCCATTATGGCTCGTCTGGCTGAAGCCATGTCAAGGCTCCCAGGCGGTAGGCATCGTGCGGACTGAGTCCCCAAGTGTCTTTCTGAAGCTCTTGTCTGACGCAACCCCGAAACAAGGCAAACCGAAGCTTAAACCTAAACCCTAAAACCCTAAACCTAAACCCTAAAATCCCTAAACCTAAACCCTAAACACCATAAACCTAACCCCTAAAAACAACAAACCTAAAGCCTAAAAACCCTAAACCTAAACCCTAAAACCCTAAACCTAAACCCTAAAAACCACAAACCTAAACCCTAAAAACCCCAAACTTAAACCCTAAAACCCTAAACCTAAACCCTAAAAACCCTAAAACCTAAAACCTAAAACCCTAAACCTAAACCCTAAAACCCTAAACCTAAACCCTAAAAACCCGAAACCTAAACCCTAAAACCCTAAACCTAAACCCTAAAAACCCTAAACCTAAACCCTAAAAACCCTAAACCCTAAAAACCCCAAACCTAAACCCTAAAAACCACAAACCTAAACCTAAGAACCCCAAACCTAAACCCTAAAAACCCTAAACCTAAACCCTAAAAACCCGAAACCTAAACCCTAAAACCCTAAACCTAAACTCTAAAAACCCGAAACCTAAACCCTAAAAACCCTAAACCTAAACCCTAAAAGCCTTAAACTTAAACCCTAAAAACCCGAAACCTAAATCCTAAAACCCCCAAACCTAAAGCCTAAAACCCTAAACCTAAACCCTAAAAACCCTAAACCTAAACCCTAAAAACCCTAAACCTAAACCCTAAAACCCTAAACCTAAACTCTAAAAACCCGAAACCTAAATCCTAAAACCCCCAAACCTAAAGCCTAAAAGCCTTAAACTTAAACCCTAAAAACCCTAAACCTAAGCCCTAAAAACCCGACACCTAAACCTCAAAAACCCTAAGCCTAAACCCTAAAATCCCTAAACCTAAAGCCTAAAAACCCTAAACCCAAACCCTAAAAACCCTAAACCTAAACCCTAAAAACCCTAGACCTAAACCCCAAACACCCTAGACCTAAACCCCAAAAACCCTACACCTAAACCCTAAAACCCTAAACCTAAACCCTAAAAACCCTAAACCTCAAGCCTAAAAACCCTAAACCTAAACCCCAAAAACCCTAAACCTACTAGTCAGCAGTGCGACCTGTCAATAGTCCTGGGGTTCTCGATCCAGCATGTACAGGCCCAAGTCTTCTGAGTAGTCGTGTCAAGGAAGGTCCTCGCCGGGCCTCCAACGGCAAGGCCCCCCAGTCCATGGCAGGAGCAAATTCCTGAAAGCCGGCGGATATCACACCTGGCAGGACGATCATACAGCATAAGAGGACCTTGTGGGCGACACGTATGTTTTGTGGGTAATTGTATTGAGCTGCTCCATGGCAAAAGGGTGAGGCAACAGACATCCCTGCCCTTTGAAGCCTGGGAAATCTGCTTTGACGCAGCCTGTTGACAACATGCATTTGGGTGTTCTCTTTTAAAGGGTCCGAACAAAAAGGCACGCCCATGCACCAACCACATGTTCACTCAGCTTGGGTCCATAAGTTTGAGTGTCCCAAGCCGCGCGAGCGTGGGCGCGGATGCGCGCGGGCAAGCCGTGGTCTCTGAATAAATTGTCAACGTACCCCTGCCTCCAGCGTGAAACTGGGCACAGCCCTAAAGCAACTGGAATATTGCGGTCATGGTCCACGTTCCCATTGGCCCTCATTGAGGCATGTCTTGTGGGCAAGATTATTGGGGTAGGTGCTGCAGGTATGACCTGCTACTCCTATGTATAGGCTGGTATAGGGGCATTTAGTCATTTCTCCTGATTCCAACAAGCACAATTCTCTGCACAGGAATCTATTTGTTTCTACCTGCAAATAGACTTAAACCCAGCAGTTCTCTTTTTGGGGTACGTGACCCACGCCTGGGTTTAAGTCATTATGATTGTGGGGGTAGTCAAAAAGTGGAACCCTGTATCTGCAAACACAACTGCATCCGCTTCCAACACTCATGGAAGCTGAGAAGGGTTTTGGAAGACAGGCCTCCGGTCCTCCCAGAGGATTACTGGAAGGGTATGGACTAGTGTTTCTTGAGGTTCCCCATTTGGCTGTGGGTCAAAAATATGTACCCAAAATGGGTTGCCCTGATAAATGGAAGCAAGGACTCAAACCTGCGGTCCCCTGGTGGTTTAATTTTGACCCATACCCATTTATTGGGTTGGTTTAAGGGGAAGTTCAAAGGAAAACGATTTGGAGTTCGATTGCGACCCCATATATGAACTATCGTACCTTCATGGGGCGCGCCGGCGCGTTTTTGGTTCGACGCCAGGTGCGTGCCTTGGTGAAACTCTTGGCCAGGTGTCCTTTTTGGAACAGTGGGATTTCCCGAGAATCGTTCCCCAAGTGCAATCCATCAGATCCATGTTTTGAATTATTAAGGACACTGAGCCGAAACACGAGGTCTTGCACGAATTGGTTCAATCCGTGCAATGCGCTGCAAGTCTTGGTTGCCAAGATGCAGTCAGTGTCGAGAATGATGGCTCTGGGCCCGCAAGCGAAGCGGCACCCCGTGCTGGCGTCCGATCCAGCGGATTCGACCCAGAAGATGGAGCAGCTTGTTTACACAAATGCCGAGATGCCCAGCGGCAATGGGAAGAAAAGAACCGCCTCATCCTTTTTTGGTTGGTTGACTTTAAAGGGGAAACCCAAACCCAAAAACAAGTCGAAAAAAGGAAGCAACGCACTGGGCAACTGGGAAAATGATCTTCCCCCAAAGTTTGGATCAAGCCCAGCAACTCAGGAAGTGAGCTATAGGGGTATGGGTCAAAGTTAAACCTCCAGGAGACAGCAGGTTTTAGTCTTTGGTTCCATTTACCAGCCGGGTTCCATTTTAAGCACCTGTCTTGGACCCACAGCCATATGGACAAAATCATAGTGGACAATTCCCTCCTTTTACGTGAGAATTAAGTGGGCCATCCCTACGACGGATTCCGTTGGTAGCACAAGATGTGGCCTTTGACAACCACAATTGCCTCGACCATGGAAAACAGCCTGCACCAATCGGGATGGATGAAACCCTGTGAATACTGGGATACCTACCGACTGGTGCAGGATTTTCCCATCCACAGTATGCCCCGAGGGAATTTTGAAAAAGTCAACTCACCAGGAATAATTACCACTTGCATTTTTTTAACCCGGGCCAAGAGGGGAAACATAGGGACCTTTGTTTGCTGTAACTGTCGTCACCCGGCCGCCTAAAAGATTGGATTGGCCCTCAGCTTCTTGCCAACAAAAAGTCGGGCAACCATATTTGGGTGTTTTTGTTGAGGGTGCCCTTTTTGGGCTGGTTAAAAGAAAACCAAAAGGAAAACCGAAGGGGGGGTCCAACCTAAGAAAGATACACCCATTTGGTGAGCATGGACATATGCCAAAAAAGCAAATCCAAAGAGAGCCCTTTTCGTGGTCCATCTTGGGTTCCAAAACCAAACAAGAAGGAATTCCAAGGGGCCCAGAAGCCGCAAGTGATCCGCATGGACTCCCTTCCTCGCTTTCAAATGGACGCCAGGACCATCTTTAAAGGGGCCCAAACAACGGTCAACCGTCCAACTGCCATATGCGTGTGTGTCTGAAGCAACTTGGGGGATCGCAAACTTGTCGTCTTTCTTTCTTTTTGTTTTCCGTTTAAACCCACCAAAGCGCCAAAAAGCGGGGCTCCCTCAACAAACAGGACTCACCCACGGCTCGGCTCAACGATGCGTCTCTCAAAACTCGGGGGAAAAACAAAATGGTCCTGTTTCTGTCCTTTTGGTCTCCCTCCAAACCCACCAAACCCCCCAAAAAAAACAAAGATCCTCCGCCGCACCCAGTAGAATGGCCTCCAGCTTCTTCTCCTGGGGCACCAAGTACCAGAGCCAGGTGGGCACCACAGAGGCCCAGACCACGGTGGCCAGCACACACTTGGAGATGACCTCAGCTTGCTCGCTGGCGCCGTATCTTCCGAGAGATGACTGGAAAACGGGGAGGACATGACTAGGTGAAAAACTGTTAGGAGCAGAAAGCATCCGAGCAGCAGGTAGATTCTCCATGACCCCTGGAAACGGGGTCAGGAGCCCTCAATTTTCGGCAACGACCCTGTATTTTTGGCAATGACCCCATTTTTGAGAGCCGCGGAGAGTCTAGGTTGACACTTTCGGCGTTTAGCTCTAGGGGTTGAGTCCTTGTCCATTCTTGGCAGCCATCGTTCTTTTCAAAAACCGATATGGGGAAGTTACCCTTAGATTGGCGGTCCGTTTTCGGATCCCCCGCCAAAAGTTCAATAACTTCTAGTGGGTGAAATTCGGGGGAAAAAAAGCTGAAAAGCTAAAATGCTAAGGAACCGGAGCCAGCAAGTTTCGAGGAATGCAACACCCCCACCCCCAAATCTTGGTATGGTGGCAAAAATCGTGCCTTCCAGTTGGTATGGTGGCAAAACACTTTGCTTCGTTGCAGCCCCCAACTAACAATGACCGGAACCCAAAACTACGAAACATGCAAAGAACGGTTCAGGAAGCCTCCAAATTGAGAACTGTCCCTTTGGTTCCCCTTCAAAACTCATGGGAACCCGGAGTTATCAACCCCTGGTTAGAGGCGTCCCTTCAAAACAACCCCCAAGGGGTAAGTCGCAGTACCAACTTGGACCAAAAGCCGTCTGCCAACCCGTGCTAAGGAATCAAAATGCTGGATTCCTGCACCTAAGGCGTGGCTTCCCTTCAAAAATTCCAACCCAAAAGCGTAGCGTCCGAACCGAAAGCAGAGAGCGGCGTGAGTGCACCCGTGAGCTGGCGTTCGGCCAGAACGCTTGCAACATGAGCAACATGATGCCCCCTTTGCGCATTTCCACGCAACCCTTGAAGGTTTCCTCCGTGTAGTTGTGGGACTTCAAGCCACGTTAGCCCTCTGGAACACACATTGGTTGCTTTCCCCACACCAAAAAGGGGCACCCATGGTACCCTCAAAAAAGAGCACAAGCACTTGGAGGGGCCGGCATCCTTTTGACCTCGTCATCACCTACTTGGGGTGTGCCTCTCCCTAGCCCCTGAGCTTAGGGAGTTTCTCAACAACCCCCTCTGACATGCTGTTTGGCTGCATGTCCCATTCGTGTTGCCCGATTGCCCAAAAGGTTGCTGCTTTGCCCAGTCCAAAACCTCATTCCCTTTGCCTTCCCTTGATTGTTTAAGGGTGGTAGAATACTCCTCCGTGGAGCAAAGGGTAGGGCCAACCCAGTGATACTAACTGGAGTCTTCGGGGAAGACATCCCAAAACCACCCGCTTTACAATAGGACCTTAGTCACCAGCTGAATCTTTCAATAGACCCAAGTGAAGGTGTCTCAAAATGGTCCCCTAAACTGCTAGGTGTCCTTTTGGCTTCTCTTTAACAGCACCCTCACTGGAGGGAGAGAATCTACTCCTTCCTACAAATCGCGACATGGAACCCACAACGCCGAGGAAACTCCTTTTGGAGGACCCCTTTTGTGGGCTCCACGTGGCCATGGATTTTCAGAAGGAACCACCTCCAAAATGGTTGGTGGACCTAAAAACCCACCTAAATGGTGTCCACCGCAAAGTTGGTCATAAAGAACCCACCGAAATGGTGTCCACGACAAGGTCCCTAAGTAAAAAAAATAACATCACCCCCATCTCAGTTTGCGGCTTGGAGTACCGAACCCCCGCTTGGTCGCGCTTTGTCGCTTTCTCGCTTTCGCGAAACGAGCGGCGTAGTGGCCATTCCACCCGGCGGTCATGTTGATGGCCAGGGACTCGAAGGCCTTGTCCCACGCCAGGCCCACGATGATGCCGCAGCTGTTGGCCGCGCTGTGCAGCAGGTGGGCCTCGTGTGCTGTGGAACGAAAAACGTCGAATGAGTCATCCCCAAGAAACAAGGAGGCGCCCGAAGAAACAGACACCCCCAATTCAAATCCACAAGCAAACCAGCCACTTGGGAGGGACACCAGCCCGATTGAGAGACCAGGTGAGTCACAGTGAAAACCCGGAATGGAAATTGCCTACCCAGAACCATGTAAAGAATTAGGAAGGCGGTTGCAGCTACTTATTGTTGGGATTTTCCCTTACTAACCTTCATCTATCCGGGTTTTGATTGTAGCTCAAGCGACAAAGATTTCGAGATGCCACCGTAGGGACAAAGCCCAGTGGTCATTTGTTGGTTGGTTGACTTTAAAGGGGAACCCTTCCCCGCCTTCACCCCCCACAAAAAAAGGCACCACTGGCCGGCCGGGCAACTGGGGGGAGGAGGGACTGGAAATGAAGCTGGGACCCGCAAAGGGTGTAAAAGAGAACTGGTCTTGGTGCTCGTCTCCCCTCATGACCCTGGAACAAGTAGCTTGAGCCTGTTGAGCAGCATGTTGTTTTTTCCCAAGCTGGCAACGCTTCTTGGAAATATAGGAACTTCCCGAAATGTGATGTAGTAATCGACAGGGCAATTACTATGAAGGCACATGATGAGCATCATCGTCATCATCATCATCATCATCATCATCATCAGCATCACCATCACCATCACCATCAGCATCACCATCACCATCACCAGCACCATCACCATCACCATCACCACCACCACCACCACCATCATCATCATCATGATCATGATCATCACCGTCATCACAATCATCACCATCATCAATTTCATCCATCCCAACTGGGGCAGCACTTTGTCCATCCACAGCAAGTATCTTCCGAATCTTAATCGTACAACACTCCTGCCCTTCTCCGGCATCACTTCACGCTCGGCTGCCATGATCTCACTGGCATGGGTTTGGGCATAACGCGCACACACACACACACTTGATATGAGACGGCGAAACTGCCATGGTGCACCCCCGAGCAACTGGAAAGTGAAAAGTGGGGAGTGGAGTTTCGGCTCCGAGCAAGTCAGAACATTGTTCGTCAAGCAAGCTTCCTCTTCAGGGACGCCATCACCTGCTTGACTACTACACGCCTGATCATGCCGGGAGGTGGCGTCCGACTCCAAACTCAAAAGGACAGCGGAAACCCCTTAGAAACAGGGGGGCCACACACACACACACACCCCGCAGGGGGAGAACACAGGAAACCGAAAGGCCGCCTCCATCATGATGCTCGATGGGAGATTTGGTCACTTTTTTAAATCCTGCCTGTGCGTCTAGACGCGCATCCCGCAAGATTAAAAAGCCAAGTTTCTAAGACAAGGGCCAACCAGGAATTCAGATAGTAGGGGTTTTTAGAGACAGAAGCAAAACAGAAACAAAACAGAAAACCAAAACCATGCCAAGACATACACCGGCGGCGGCTGTTTGCGGACTTTTTGATTGTGGCCGAAGGGACGCATTGCTCCCATATGGAGTTCAAAAAGTCGATGCCCCAAATCCGTGGTAGAGCTGCACCTGTATCACCGGAGACGACTGGGCAGGCTGTGTTGGACACGTTCAGGTAGTCTTCTGATTCTGTTCCCGAGCTTTCCTGAGGCGTTCCTCCAGCGCTGCGTGACATCCGCGATGGACCTGTTGAGCTTCTTGGCCAGCGATTTGTACAAGTACTTGGACCGGTTGTCCTCTTTCAGGCTGCAAAGCTGCTGGTCATCTTCCTCTGTCCAGGCACGAGGTGCTTCCGGGGGAGTTCCTGGGTTGCCGGCCGGAGGTTCAGGAAGGGATTCAGGAGAGGATACCAGGCCAGCGCAGGGAGAGAGCGGAGCTGGAGCTGGAGTACGAGGTGCTGGACGTGGTGGAGGTTCCGGCGAGTCCATCTTCTCGGAGGATGTAGCGCGGCATCGCTTTCGCTTGGTTCTGCGTCGATCGGCCTCACCCTTGTCCATTATAGAGCGAGGAACATTGGCCTTCTTGAAGCCCGGCTGACCAACGTAATCGTGCACCATGGGGCTCTTCGAACGTAGATCTGTAGGGTCGTTGGTGTCCGCCGCGATGATGCAATAGGACAACGACTTGGGGTTGACCGCCACGTTCCCCCTGTGGTCTGCGTGTGACTGAATTGATTGGAATCCGACATGTGGTGGATGCTGGGTTGACTGGATTCGACATCGGCGGGCCAGGTGGGTTTACCTCATCGGCTCCAACAGGAGCAGGTGCGTGTAGCCGTGATGGCTCGGCCAGCGACCGGCCTTGGACATATTGTTGTTGCCAGCGACCTTGCCCATCATGGTGCCGGCGACTGCGTGCCTCGTCAGCTTGGTTCAAGGTCTCCTGAATGAGCTGCATCATGTCACCAGCGTTCTGAGTCATGCGGTGATGAAGCGCTATCATGCGGCCGAGCATGGCGGAGGTCGGCAGGAAGTGCAGCACTGTTTGAACCAGTGTATGAGCACCATGGTCAACACGGACATCAAGAAACAAGAAACCAAGAAAAACAAGAAAATACAAACGCGGACACATGAGGGTAAGAGCCAAAAGGCAGGCGCTTGAGAATTCTTTCGTGTTGGAGTCGCCGGTAGGTGAAACAGGTGTTGCAGGTCAGCTGACTTGTAGCCTGCGGACAAATAGATGCTGCGAAGCTGATCCAGTGCCATCTGTACTGCTCTGGCCGGATGCGCGTACTTGGTGGCAAGGGCTGACCGTGACCTAGCTCCTGAGAGGAGGATGGAGAGGCTTCCAGCAGTGCGTGGTCCTCGTATCTGCCAGATTTTTGTGGGGGTTTTGTGGTAAATAGACCGGTCGCCGACATCGATGACGAAGCGGAGGAACTCTGAAGACCCCACTTGTTCCAGCACGATGGGGGCACCGTAGAAGTAGTGCCTCGAGTGGGGGCGCCGGGTGACCTGAGGATGGAGAAGGGAAGATGACAAACCGGTTGTCCACATATCGCTCCAAGAAGACGTTGTGACTGGTGTACCATTGTCCATAGATACGCTGCCACATGACTTCGTGCCTTGCTACGCATATGTGGCTAAGTACCGGGCTGAGCTGGGAGCCAATTGCTGTACCATGGACTTGGCGCATGATGAGGGTCCCCGCTTGAACATACATGCCTTGGAAGCTGGACTTGACAATGGTCATGATGTCCTCCACGTGGATGATGCGCGTGGTCGGTGTGCGTCCGTAGGATTGCTTGCCCGCAAACACCCGATTGTGGTGGGCAGTTGCCTGTGTTTCCACTGAGTACACGGACCTGGGCCTGTCTCGTTGGTGCTCGGCGAGTAGCTGCGCAACCGCTGCACACACCTGGTCCTGAGGAACACTGTTGAAGAAGCCGACTAAGTCGTCATTGTGGAAGGCAAGGGTGACTGTGTCATCTGTGTTCTCAAAGTATTGCTTGATGTTCTGCCATATGCGTGGTGTGGGGTGTATCCCACATGAGCGTCTCCATGTGTCTGCGGCAATCTCGCCGAGAAGGATGGCGACTGCTTTGAAAAGTAGCCGGTGCACCACCTTGTGATATGCTATAATGGTGCGACCCGACTTCCACTGCTTTTTCCGTTTGAGAAAGACTTTTTCAACCGGGATGGAGGTGGTCTTCTTCCGGTATGCCCATTTGTACTTCTGCCGCAGGTGCTTTGGAATTGCCTCAAGAATAATGGCCGCTGCTTGATCGGGCTTCAGTGTAGTGGCTTCGAAGGTGCTGGACTGAAGCCAGGTATTGTGGAGGCCCTTGAAGTAGAGTTGAGGACAGAAGAACATGAGGTGGTGGTTGTCATGATCCTCGTTGTGGCATACAAAGTCTTGACCAAGGTGTCGATGAAGGATGTTGAGCTGATGCTTGGTAAGGAGCTGGTGAGTGCATGCATGTTTCCGATGTTGCTGGAATTGGCTGCGAAGGTGCTCCATGAGAGGGGCGTGGAACTGGTCCAGCGGGAGTCCGTGATGCAAACACCATTTCCGTAGGCGTTCGTGAACTTGCACTTCGTAGACCGCGAAGTCCACATAATACGACGCCAGCGCTGAGGTGTAGCGAACGTGATGGGGCGTACCCGGAAACCGGAACTCATCTAATCCTGCTGCCACATGACCTTGAACATGGGATAGCCAGGGCTGACTTTTGAGCCAGGCGTCGCATTGACACGATGATGGCCCAGAAGACGTCAAGGGATAGCAGTCTTGAAATGGCGAGTAGTTCCACATGACTGTGTGGACTCGGGGATGAGGAGTCTCAGCGAGCTTCGTGCTCGGTAAGTGGAATGGAAGGGCCCAGTTGCGGTGGTCGATGACGAGACGACGAAGAACTTCTCTGGTGGTCCGTTGATAATCTGGGTGAGACAGCCACGGTAATCGCAATAGCAGGTTGAGCTTGGGTTGCTGTAGTTGTCGAAAATCAAGAACTCGACGAAGAATGTTGCGAACTTGATGCCGATGAGGCTGCTCCACATTGCCAGACAACCTGTAGATGGCGTAGATGTCCAGGTCCGAGTGCTGTCCGCTGCGAAGTCGTTTTTCTTCTTCCCAGGATTCAATGTGCTCCGAGGTGAGGCGGGCAATGATGGACCACGCCTGATTGTGTTTGAGCGCCACTCGATGAAAATTTCGGCCATAGACTGTGCAGCTCCTTCTCCGGAGCCGAAGGAAGAGGCGTTTGCCGAATCTGGACCAGGGTTGTTCAGCAAGAAACCTGGTAGCTGTGTATCCGGTGGAGATACGCTTGTATCGCCGGTGAATGTAGGGCCAATTGAGGGACGGCTGATAAATGCTGATCAGGGCATGCTCTTGAGTCCAGGTGACTGTGTGGTCGGGGTCGGTCAGGATGACCCAGGTGGCAAATTCATCATAGTTGCCGAAGTGGTGCCACCATCTGAGTGCCGGTTCAGCATTAATGAATTGCCCATGTTGAATACCCAGCAACTTGGCTCTACGATTGTGCTCTCGGCTGGAATAAGTGATGCTGGTACTGCCAATGTATACATCGGACTGCGGGTGCATGTGTGGGACGACCGTAGTGATGAACCATGAGCAGTGTGGCTAGGGACTCGGCCCACATGGACAGTTGCTTGTTGACCATCGGCATGTTGAGAACTCTGCGACACGTAATGATGATCAGGTAGAGAACCTGATAATATTGGTAGGATGCGTTGACATCGAGTGGATCACCGAGTCGTAGCGCAATGAGCGCCGTGAGGTAGGGAAGGAAGTGGTCGGTGCCGTGTTGCAAGCTAACTGGCCACATGGGCTCAGGGATGCCATAGTATTTGGCAGCGCCGCATAGTTCTGAACTTTCATACTTGCCGAAGAGCTGCAGGAGAAACACCGTTTCCGGAGACTGAATGACCGGCATGGCTTGGCCATATGTAGCAGGCTTGAGCACCGGCGTGTTAGTTGGGGTCAACTTAGAACAACACCGGCTTGCAAACCCCCGAGAACCAAGAACGAGAAAAAGAAAAAGCAAAGGAAGAACCCAGGGCACGTTCCGGGCACACCTGAAAAGGAAGACCAGAGGGAACCACAACGTCCTAGCGAAAAAGGCATCGACCCACAGGGGAGCAGCTTGATTTGGACCGCGCGCCTAGCAGTGGGGCCTTTTGTGCCAGCCGGTTCATAGTTTGCTAACGTCCTCCATCGTGAGTGCGAGCATCGCTTCTCTCACTTGCCGTACATGTACAGTACCGTGATGAACTGTAGGAGCGCTCGTTTCGATCCCTTACTCACCAGCGAGATAGTCGCCCCCCACTTGACTGCAATGGTTTTCAACTGCTCCACCGTGTCCGACGCCAGCTCCTGCTTGACGAGGTCGAGATGATAAGTCGCTTGGTTGGTCAGCGTGCGTTCCTGCAACCACGCTTTGAAGACTTTGTCCGTGAGACTGGTGGGAAGTGGGACCTGCTGGCCCTTGGGATTGCCCTGACGTAAAAGCTCTGGATCTAGGGTGATGTCCGGGGCGGCCTCTGGAGTCTTTGCGCTTGGCCGGGCGTCGTTTGGGAGCTGGATCAGTGTCCGGAGAAGGAGGGGCCCAGGAGCATCCGACATCGCTTTGTTGATATAGAGGGACTGGTCAGAGCGGCCAGGTGTGTGAGTCCAGGAAGTGGTCTTGGAAGGAGGCGAAGATGGCTGCTTCTTGTCCGGTGTGAGAGTGATGCCTTTGCTCTTGTAGCGCTCAAGCTGATGTTCCAATTCGGCAATTTTGTGGCGGGTGCGGTTCTCCTGCTTGGCAGGCTGCAGGGACTCCATGAGGTCCACGATTTTGAGCGCGAGCGGCTCCATGAACTGCATAGCCTCATTGCGCTTGTCTGGCGCATTGTCCGGGTGAAGGGAGCGGGCTGTCCGATCGATGTCGACTTCCCTGCCTCGCAAGGCTTTGAGGATTGATGTCAATAACACCGCCTCGGCAATTGTCTGAGCCATTACCGGTGTGCTGTATCGCCCGTTCGATAGCGCTCTGAGCGCGTGATCTTCTGCTCCTCCACGAAGAAGACGCGTCAGTGGAAGATCTAGAATTGCTGTTCCTGCGAGTCCGACCCTGCGAGACCACTGAGTGGGTTGAATATGACGGTATAGTTGCAGGCCACGGACTTCCGTTTTGTCGAGAAAGATGTCATCAGATTGAAAGGTGCCGGGAAGAAGCTGCGCATAGCGAGGCTGAGTATACTGCGTTGTATCGCCTTGGCCTAGGGGCGCACGGGGCTGAAGTTAAACTGGTGGTGCTGGTGGTGGGGGCCGAGAACCTGTCTGTATGTGGGTCGTGCCACCGCCATGATAGTTGTAAAACTGGCCAGGAGGCTGCGGTGGGAACTGGTAGGTCATATGTGGAGGCCGAGGAGGATTGACCCGGGTACTGCTTCCTCTCAAGGTTGGTGCTGCACAGGTTCCATCCGGTTGGAGCTCGAGTAGGCTGCTGTCTGGGACTGCGGGACCGACCATGATGGAAGATGCGAAGACATCGGTTGCGAAAAAGGGGTTGCCGAAGTCGCCGGCCATGAGTAGGGCCACTGAGAGGCCATCAAGGGATGGTCGTTTATCTCTGGCACTAGCTGATTGATTGACCAAACGCTGGGCATGCGGCACGGGTTGACACGTTGACAAAGGTTTTCAAACAGAGGCCGGACATTAAGAAAAAGCGATCAACACAAGCGGATCAACACAAGACCATGGAAACCACGTCAAGAAGACCAGCAAAATACAGTCGTGCTTGCGTCAGAAGGCCCCGGCGTGCACTTTTTGTCGCACATGCTGTCGGCGGGCGGAGACGGCAATGTGGTATTGCCATGAAACATCATTAATGGTCATCAGGTGCAGCAGCTCGTTTGATCGGGTTGCCGGTGTAGCAAAACCAGCGCATCGATAAAGCTCATGGAAAGCATGACTGCCGAAGTGGTAGATTGGTCATCTGGATCATTGCCTGATGCAGGTTCACGAGCGGAGAATACCTGTGGGTGGTTTCGCGTCGGTAGGCCATGCGAGTCCAACGATCTGGCTGGCTTCTGGAATCACCAGCCAACACTTGCCTGCAACATAGTGTATGACGTCAGGACGCTCACTGGAATCCAAGGCCTCGATGCAAGCTCGTTCTCCCCCTCCACGAATCGGCTGACAGGTACCGACGGCGCGCCCGAACAGCAATAGTTGGGCCATGTTGAAAGACATACTCCAGTTCTGAGACATCATCCGGGCTATTTCTTCAGCGTCGTAGTCGGCGTGTCCTGTGATTTTCCAACCTTGGGCGTAAAAGGCTGGGCACTCCGAGCTATGCTGCCGGGAAGGATGTATCTGCCGGCTTCGTAGTATGCCTCGAGTACCGCCAACACTGGAAGCGTGAGTCCAGAGCAGCATGGGTCGCGTCTTCGTTGGTTCTTTGAGCCTAACTGTGGCGCCGAGGTAGGGGACGGTCAGCATGAACCAGTGTGGAGTGATCTTGAAGTAGTGATGGTCCGAATTGACCTTTGCATAGGCCAAGGTGGAGTGCTGAGACGGTATTCCTGCTGCATTTAGGGTAGCGGCCACATAGTCCATCTGCTCCTGATTAACCGGGATCCCGTCGCGGACGTACTGCGAGGCAAGTACCTGAAGTTCTCTCCTCCACGGGTCGGATTGTGGGTTGGGGAGCAGGATCAGCGGTGGGTGTGCCTGTGGATTCGGACGTAGTTGAGTACTTCTGGAGGACGACTCTGTAACTGGATAAGCACCGGTGGTCTTAGGAGCTGGAGCCGATGGAGCACTGCTTCTGCTGCGCGGAAGCGGGGACCTGTTGCTTCTCGGTCGCTGGGATGAAGCTGTAGTCGCTGAAGTCGCGGAAGTGGCGAGAGCTGCTGCTGCCGTGGATGAGCGATCCGACCGTGCGTCCCTTCGGGAGATCGGTGGTGGCGTCCTGGAGCGAGCTCGACTTCGGCGTTGTGGGGGCACTGACTTGGAGTAGGGGGAAGCTTTGTGGGAACGTGATCGTTCGCCCTCCGTTGTGCGGCGTGAGCTTGCCGGTGGGTTGGCCGGTGGCAGCATCTGACTGGATGGATGAGATGCCGACGATGTAGGTGTCGGAGTCGGTGCTTTAGTCGTGGTGGTCCTTGGCTTTGGCACTGGGGTGGCCTGGTTGGGAGCCGAGGGCGTTGTAGCTGGCTGTGGGGGTGTAGGACCTGATACTGCCGCTTTCTGAGCGACCGTGGGAGTGCGCGGGGTTGCCGTAGAGGTCGGTGCGGTAGCCGGAGTCGGACATGCTGTAGCTGGAGCCGTTGGGGTAGTTGGGGTAGTTGGGGTTGCTGGGCGCGCCTTCACCAGGATTCGCGGCAGTGGGCCAGCAGCCGATCCAGGCCGGGTAGGAGAAGCAGAAATAGGCACCGTTGCGACACGAGGAGCAGGGGATGGAGCCGAAGGTTTTGCGGCCATCAAGATGCCGGACGATGTGCCAGTAGTGCTGAAGGTCGGTGCCACAAGTGTACTCCTGCTCGGTGATGCTGTCTGGCTCAGTGGTGATCTGGGTGACGTAGGACCCGCTGTGTGATTGGTGGCCTTCGACATAGGGCCTGCTGAGTTCGACATCGGACCTGCGTTGGGGCGTGGCATCTGCTGCCGACAATTGCGAGCCAAGAGCAAGCTGACGGCGTCATGAGTTCTGGCCTGATGTGTCGGGTGGTCTGGTGGTTAGTCAAACAGTTTGTCTGACTGAAAGAGGTCCACGGAAACAGTCAGGGGTGCCGAAACGTCTGGGAGAAGTCCAAGCCTGTATTGAGAAGGTCAGCTGGAACAGTCAAGCGTCACGAGCGACAAGGTCCGGTAACTGTCTGTAGAAAATGTCTTTGCATGAGTCGGAACAGATGCCCACAACGGGGATCAAGACACTGACCGAAGCCCGGACGCAGTGCCTAAACACACTTGATATGAGACGGCGAAACTGCCATGGTGCACCCCCGAGCAACTGGAAAGTGAAAAGTGGAGAGTGGAGTTTCGGCTCCGAGCAAGTCAGAACATTGTTCGTCAAGCAAGCTTCCTCTTCAGGGACGCCATCACCTGCTTGACTACTACACGCCTGATCATGCCGGGAGGTGGCGTCCGACTCCAAACTCAAAAGGACAGCGGAAACCCCTTAGAAACAGGGGGGCCACACACACACACACACACGCACACTTCCAAGCCTCTTGTATGGCTCTCTGTCCAAACTCTTGGGTACTCTAGCAATGCTCTAAGAGGCTGTGGGATACGTGAGGGGCGGGGGGGGGGCCGGAAACTGTTTTATGATTTTACGGGGTAAACCACATCAGCAGTGTGGTTGTGTCTTTGAAACTGCTGGTTTCGGTTGCTTCCCGAAGGATGTCCCCTTTTTGGACACCTCATTCCTGGGTGAAGCTTTAGCTTCGGCCACTGAAACGGCCCAAACAACAATGAAGTCCAACAAAGCTCCCATCGGCCCGGGGTAACCCTGAACCAGGGAATTTGAGACGAATCTAATGCGGCAGGTCGGCGACATCCTCCGGCACAGGTCCCTTGTCAGGTTCATCCCCTGGATCACAGAATTTGAAGATGAGGGCCGTCGCAATAAAGGCGGCCCAGGTCAGAGGGAAGGCCACAATGATGCTGGTGTCCTGGGTCTTCACAATGACACGTTTGGAAGTTGTTGATGAAAAGGGACACCAAAGTTCTGTTTGATTTCCCCGAGAAATATACAGAAAATCAAGGATAACACGGAAGTTACCGAGAAGGAGCCAAAGGGTCGCAACACGTTGGACGTAGTCTTGGCCGCCTTTGTGGACCCGAAACATGTACAAAACCTGAATCAGGCGCCCATTGGAGACGCTCGACACGAAAACAATTCCAGATGAATCCAACTGAGTTCGGTAATAAAAACGGAATTCTAGGGGACACTTCCATTTCCGTTCTCTCCAGGGATCCGAATTTCTTTCCAGAAAACCATCAAAACCGCAGGCGAAACGGATCCGGTTTTTGAAACGAACGATGATAGAATGGGAAAGGAACCGATTGAACATGAGTTTGTCTCAAAATGAGGGATTCCTCAAAAAGGTGGTTTGACTGGCCCAAAAAGGGTAATTACCCGCTCACCTGGGGGAAACATCGAACAACAAGAAAAGGTGGGGTGTTATTGCAGCGCTTCATGAACAAATGAGTGCCCCTCCCGAAGGTTGTTCTTTCTGCTTTTTTTGAACGACCAACTGAAGTAAAATTGCTATTTGTCAGGGGGAAGGGTGATGTGCTTTGACCCCAAGAAATCTGAAAAATGATGCTTGAATCACGCAAAACAAGGAATATGTAAGGCTTCGCCGCAAACTTTTGTGAGCTTGTGTTTGCTGAGCGTGCCCTATCGTGGGTGGCTTCACGGAAACCGAAAGACCCCCCCAAGTCAGCCGAAGTACTTGAATTTGTCCAAGATACCCTTCATTTGGGCGGCGAAAGGCAAACAATCAACACGGTAGTTATGAAGTAATAAATAGACCAAACATTATTATATCGTATGAGCCACCTCTGTTGGGGGTTCGCTCCCCGAATCATGAGACCTCCCATTCGCTGGAGTAATTGTCCTCGGAGGTTGTGTGAGGGTACCCTTGCTCTGCTGGCTGCCACTCTAAAGTAGACCCCCCCCCACTTGTCTAGGAATTTCTATACTTCCCAATTCAACATCACCCCCCAAAAAAGGAAGCTCACTGTTCATGGGCCGGTTGTTGTTCAAAAGTCAAGTGGGAATCTGGAACTAGAAGCGGAGAATTGGTTTTTCAAGGTACCCTTGGTTTGCGAAAACAAATTCGCGAAAATACCGGAAAAACCGAAATGTGCGAAAATTCCCTGTCAAGGAAACCATGTCGAAATATGTCCCGACAAATATGTTCACATCCCTTCCCCGGTATCTCTGCTAACACTTAACAAGAGAAAATAACATATAGTCTTGAGCAAATGGAAGTTTCCGGGTACCCTATACTTGGAGTCTCCTTCTGACCCTTCAAAATGGGGTCATTGCCCAACAGAAAGGGGTCATGACCCGAAGGGTCAGAAGGAGACTCCAGGTGCCTTGAAAAACCACAAACTCAAGTACCCTCTAAAACCACCAAGGGAAAACTTAACACATCTTCCTTTCAGCAAAAATTGAAGTTTCCCGGGCACCCTGTGTATCGATAGGTGTTCTTTTTGCAAGAATAGATGGCCCTGGTAGTTGATTGAACCACCAGGTAAACCAGGGCCCTCTATGTTTCCAACAAAACCACCAAACAGAACACCTAGGTTGATATGTGTGTATCCCTTGTTTGGGGAAAACCCCAGCCCCCCGTGTTTTTGCCCCCGGACTCCCGGTCAGCCTTCGCCCCCGTCGGAGCGGCCATCATGGAGCAGTAGGGCCGCGCGGTGAGCTCCGCCATGCGCACGAAGCAGAAGCCCATGGAGGCGGAGAAACACTCCCGGAGGAACTCCTCACTTGGGGGAAGGAGTGGGGGGGTGGGGGGTGGGGTGGGGGGGGTGGAGTGGGGGGTGGAGTTGGGGGGGGTGGGTGGGGAGTGGGTGGGGGGGTGGGGGGTGGGGGGGTGGGGGGGTGGGGGAAAAAATGGAGAAAAGGGGGGCCCTGGGGGAAGGTCTGTTGATGGTTGCCTGTTATGGTTTTTATGTTCATCTCAAATCTGTGTTCCCCCTTATTCGTTTTTAAAAGAGGGTTTTTAGGGAGCTTATTTATCGTTTTCGTTAAGGTAATCAATTGGGTAAATTGTCGCCTTGTTCATTGTTGGGCTGGGGGCCGACATTTTTTTCATTTGAAGGAGTTAACCCTTTTAGTAGTTATCAAGTTCTGGGGTGTTGGTGGTGTATTTGTTTTGTTAGTATTTTTCTCAATAATTTTCTTTTATAGGTTAAAAGTTCGCTATAATTATAACATATAAGATTTTACATGTTATTATTATATTATGATTATAATTTCAGTTCAGGATAATAATTCAATTGATTTGTCTTACTTGGTTCATACACAGGACAAGGCTGACATGGAGACCTGATATCACAAGAAGAGGCGACATGTTTGTTTGTCTTGTTGCGTTTATCATAATGACGGTTTTGTCATTGGTTTGCCTTATGATGTTTGTATCATAATGACGGTTTTGTCATTGGTTTGCCTTATGATGTTTGTATCATAATGATGGTTTTGTCATTGGTTGGACAGATGATGTTTGTATCATAATGATGGTTTTGTCATTGGTTGGACAGATGATGTTTGTATCATATGATGAAACCATCATTCGGATTTCGAAGGGAAAATGAAAGAGAATGATGTTTTTATCATACCCCGATGATGTTTTTGTCATACCCCTATGATGGTTTTAACATGTTTTTCTGCACTGTTTAAACCTGACCCTAAAACAAACTAACAAATATATCACTAATCAACTCAGTAGGAATTTTGTATAACTCATCTTGTTTATGTTTGATGTATCCCTCATCCCAATCTGTTTTTTTTACCCGATGGCAACCGTTGAGCAGTTTCAACTTGTTTCCCATTCCTAATTTTCCCACAATCCCTATTACATAATGGTTTGGGTTTCCATGTTTCAATGTTAGTCCAAAGCCGTGTCCTTTTCCTATAATTCATGCCATATTTGCAATAATCCACATCATAGTAGTTTAAACCACTCATAAAGGGTTGTTCCTTCAAAAGTCCAGTTTGAGGGTTCTCTATTATCCAGTATTGACAATTGAAATACCTTATTACTTCCAACGTTTTTAAAACAATACTATTAGCGTAATCTATGTTTCTAACCCCAGTTGTTTTAGCTCTGCTGTATTCGGTGCACGGAGGAGATGCCCAAATAAAATTGAAATGGTTTCTGTCAAACTGTTTGTAGTCCCATTCAAGTATATCACAATTAATATCAGCATTTTTCAAATCCAATGATATAACATTATAACCGAGCGACTTTGCTACTTTACCAACTGAAGAAGTACCACTAAATAGTTCTAATAAGTGCATATATTATTAGAACTATTTAGATATTAATATTTTCACATACATATCGTTGATGTTTTTCAGTTCTCTCGTGTCTTCTTATATCACATTTCCTGAAAACACCACCACATTCACATTCAATAGGTTCTTTTCGTTTTTCCAATATTGTTTCTTTGTTTTGGTGGTAGTGCTCCCTACTTTTATTACATATATGTTCTTTGTTGTTTTCTGCGTATTCCTTCCTCATATTTTGATAGTGTTCCTTATTGTCTTCCTTCCACTCATTAATTGTTCTACCTGCCACACATCTATTCACACAATCATTATTTTGAATGTAATAACCTTCTCTTTTCATTAACTGTTCTCTGTTTTCACATGGGTAGTCTTCTAATAATTCAATCTTACAGTTGTCCATTCCATATTCATCAAACAACAAACGACAGTTTGTTTTATTATTCCATTGTTCTGCCTTGTTATAATTTTGTCTATGTCTTGCCATTCTTCGGCTCAAGCTTTCACAGGTGCTTCCGATGTAGCACTTATTATAACCTATATCAGTTATTTTGTAAATCTTTGCATTTCTATATTTACTGCTATCCATTAATAACCTAATGTATCTTTTCTTTAACGCAGTTTATAATGTCCATAAGGCAGTGAATTGAAAGCATCAATGTAAAACCTTTTATTTTCATAATTACTGAGTGATTGCTTGACTTGAGACATTGAAAATAATTGATGGTTGCGACTACGAATAAAATTATATGTTATTTCATGCTTTTTGTTTTGAAATAATGCTTCGTGGTAGTTTTGGTAAGTCAGTTCTTTCTTCACCTTGTGTTTCACTACACCTTTTGATTTCTTTTGTTCTTCTTCTTCACCGTGTATTGTAAAAGCATACGATTTAGGCTTTAACCCTATGAATTGTGTTATTGTTTGACCGTTGCACTCATCCTTGAAATAACCGAGTTTTTTCTTATTTGTTTTGTCATGGCAGGGGTGTTCAGGTGGATAATCGCTAAAGTCCATATATTGGTTTAATTCTTTGAAGTCCTTGTAGATGTCCTCAGTGAATGTTTGAATTACATAACTGTCAGTATCAGTATAAACCAGTTTGATGTTTTCATTGTATTTCTTCTTAAGAACATCATAGTAGAACTGATACATATGTAATTTACTGATGTCAAGGATTGTCATTCCTAAGAAAATCGGTTTGTCCAGTTTCAGCTTCGCTTTAGTTTTTTCAACTCCTACAAGGTTTTCATTAATAATAAATCTATTTTTGAATGTTGGATTATTAACACATTTTTCGTATCTAACTTCATTATCAACTAATTCAAAGTCCATATGATTTCGTTTGTCTTCCATAGTTTTTCCATACACAGAATTATTCATTAATTTGAATAAATCTTTCTCAAAATCGCTTTTGGCTTCTTTCCTTTTACCAGTGTTGAAGTCAATCCACGGTTTCAACCATGCCCTCTGTTGAAATTTTATTATCCTATGAACTTTACCCATTTTCATTCCCATTTTCAAATAATACTGTAAAGTCTTGATATGAACCACATATTTTTCTTTATCCTTTAGATTTAATATTAACTTACTCGTTTTCTCGTCCTTGGGACTTTTACCATCATAATATATTTTGAAGACTTGCTTTTGATAATCGGAAAGCATACTAACATTTACATTCATTATTTCAGGCGCTAGTGGATAGTCAGAGTGGAAGTCATGCAATGTTTCGGGATATTCCAAATCAACTTCCATAATATAACCAAACTCATCGTTTTCATTCCATTTTTCAACAATGGGAGTTTTCTTTGCCCACTTGATATTTTTTAGCGGCAACTTCTGGGACATTGCCAAACCATACAGATTGTTAGCATCCAAGTAACTAATATAATTTGATGGCTTGTTCTCATCATATGCTTCCCCCATATACTTATTATTTGCCACTGCTAATTTATGACTAACCTGACACATACCACCTCTCATTCCCTTTTCAACCATCTCAAACATTTCCTGGTCATGTAATTGTTCTATCTCAACACCAGTTTTTAGAAGCATCGCGTCCCATGCGAAATTTGGCAACGTATAATAATGAGCGGGGTCTAAACCGTAGTATTCCATACACAAGTCTCTAAAGTTTTCAAATACATCGGTCAGTAGTAAAACATCAGTTCTTAAATACAAGTCGTGATACTGCCCGAGTGTTCTAATCCCGAAGTGCTTCCATACTTTCAGTGCCCTTTCATAATCTTTATCACTTACATGTTCCTCACTTAATTTACTGTAAAACGCTTCTTTCGGTGGTAAAGCCCTTTCCTTAAATCTTTCAAAATCATCAAAGTAGTCATAGGGATAAATACCCTTATCAGTTAATAAATTCAAATCTTCATCGGTTTTAACATACGGGTTTCTAACGCTGTATCTGAAATTGTTCTTCCAATTCTCACGCTTTTTATCATCCTCATATTTACTCAACCTGACCAACTTATCCAACGAAGACGATAAGAAACTGAAACTGTCCTTGAAACAAAGATTTTTAAAACCAAAGGTTATAAACTTTTCGCTGTTCTGAGCGATACATTCTATTTTAGAATTCTTGTTCAGTTCGTGAGCCTTGTTGATGATTAAGTGAGCATCATAGTTTTTAAGGTTATGAAGAAACACAGGGATTTTATAATATCTCATACTAAATCGTAGATTGCAGTCCTCGTGGGCGCAACCTCTATACTGCCCCGTAAAGTGGCAATGGTCCCAACACTTCTTTTCTCCTTCCTCAAATTTGTTTCCGCAAATGAAGCAGTTAGTGGCATTATTGAAGTCCTCCCAGTCCTTCTCGGTTTCAATACGGTCTTTGTCCTCCTTCATTTTCTCCAAAACTTCCTCTCTGACTTTATTGATTTTCTCAACAAATTTATCCATACAATCCTGACCTCTGTATAAGTAAGGCTCACTACTTCCGGTTATAGCATTGACTACATTAATCATAAAACCACACGGACGATGATTTTGATATGATGTAGTTTTAGCTTTTGCCGATTTGCTTTTAACATCAATTGGCACAGTTAAACATTCAAAGTCGGCATAGATTACGAATGGAGCTTTAAGTTTCTTGAAATGGTTTTTGAATGCTATTGTTTCACCTTCTTTTGGCATTTCTATTTTCTGTCCCTCAACTGCTAAACATCCCTGTTCTTCGTGTTGTTTCAATAATTCTTCTGATTGAAAACCATGAGAGCAGGTTCTACAATGATACTTTTTGATTTTCTTTTTGTTAGTCTGACTACTCATTAACTTATCGTAATTTTTGATATAAGCGTAATGGGATTTAACTTCATCAGTCAATTTAATTAGATCGATTTTGTGTTGTGCTTGTGGGTTGTTGCTTCTTTTGTATAATAAAATAGTTTTACTATTCGTATCAGGGTTGATGTAATAAACATTGACGGATATGTGTTTATTATCTTCTTCAAACTGTTCTATTTCATCATTACCTACTGGAAAGTTAATATTATCCCACTTGATGAAACTATCATTAACATATTTCTTATAATGATACATGTCGCAGGGATGGTCTTTTTTGTATAACTCATAAAATCCACATTGAACGGAATATTTAAAACATAAGTCGTCCTCATTTTTAATGTTAATACAAGCCTTTTTGTTTGCCACCCAGTCGGGCAATGGAATAAAGGATGAACCACGGGTAGGATTGTACCTATCATAACTGATGACTAACTTTTCAACTTGACCAAGAACCAATCCCGACTGAATGTATTCGGTTATTTCAATTTGTGTCTCAATGTCGTGCCCAATGTTGTTTAAGACGGTGTTCAACTCGTCGGGATTATGAATATTGTATCTTCTGCTTCTTAACCGCCTTTGAATAAGTTCGTTGGCGGGATTTTTGAATGATAAATCGGTTTCCACGATTATTTTCATGTTCGGGTTTCTGTTCAGGAATTCGGCCAGTCGTTGCTTCTGGTATTTTAAGTAGGATAAACCTTTCATTCCTTTTAACCTTATATCACTTACCGAGTAGGTGTTGGCGTATCCCTTGAACGCTTGTTGCTCGTCTGTGATTTTGGACTTGAATCGCTTGACATAATCCTGTAAGGGTCTGCCTCTCGTTAGTTTTAGATAATTAGCACCTTTCATTAAAAGGCCATGCTTTCTATATCCTTCACTCCTTGCCACTTCCTTGAGTTTCGTGTTCAATACGTTTGAAACTGGTTTGTTCTTATCATATCTGTAGGTCTTATCACCTATTTTGAGTTTTTGTGTTTGCCTCCCTTCTTTTTGTATTAGTTCGCCTTGTTGGCTGTTTAAAATGAAATCTATAATTTTTCCTTCTGTCATGGAAACCATAATACTATACTCTATATAATATAAGGTATTTTCTCTTTAAGTAGTTTTTCGGGTAGGGGGTCAGTGTTGGAGAAAATGGGTTTCGGGTTGAGAATGAACGCATTAATCTCATTAAGTGTTTTTAATAAGATGAATGATTATTATTTTTTTCATAATGCGCATTGTCGCGAAGCTTGCAAACAAATTTTAGATTTCTTGTGTTTAGATAAATTTGATTTGCTTGATATCGTCCTTCCGCAGTCCTCACAAGTGTAAGACTGTTTTAGGTTATTGTTGTAGTAATTCTGGTGGTAGTTCTTCTGGTCGTCCCTCCACCTCACGGGTTGCTCACTGTCATCGCTCGAAGTCTGTTTCTGTTCGCTTATCATCTGTAAGACTAAGTCGTTTTCTGCTTTCATCAGTTCAACCATCATATCAAATTCGTCATTCGTTATTCTCTGTTTACTATTACCGTTAATAAAAATTCCTGTCATTTTACTATATTAGGGCGTTTTGTCTTTAAGTAGTTTTTATTTTTTCTTCTTGCCTCGGCTACTTTTTGTATTTGTGCTTTCTGGGCTTCTACTCCTGCTTCTTGTTTCCATTTGTTCCCTCGTCCATTCACTACCTCTAGCTATTTCTTGGGGTGAGTTGCTCCTGCTTCTTGTTTCTAATTGTCTTCTGTTCATTTGATTACCTCTTGCTCTTTCTTCTGGTGAGTGGCTTCTGCTTCTTGCTTCTACCTGTCGTCTTGACCAGAATGATGTCCTCGGTTGTTCTTCTTCCTGTTCCCTTGATTGTTCTGATGGTGTGGATGTCTTCTTGTCATCACGTTTGAATAGTTCAAATACGCTCTTGTCTTCTCCACCTAAAAATATGTTTCTTAACGACTTTATTTCTCGGCTTTCCTCTTTCTTCTCTTCCTCTCTGACGGTTGATGCTGACGATGATGACGTTAAATGAAGACTTTGTAAATCTTCCTGCTTTTCATCAGACTGTTTTAAATCAGTATCTTTTACATCGGTTGGTTCATCTGACTTTTTCTTTTCTTCAGTCCTACCTGAAATTGCATTACTATAAATTTCATCAGTAAAATCTTTTGCTATATATCGTGTTGTTTGTGCGTCTGCCTCGTTGTTTTCATATAACTGTGATGTTGGCGCTACTTCATCAAACATATCAGGGAACAATTCGTGTTGAAGAACTTGTTCATCAGTTTGAACCCTAGCATTCAACCGTAGTCTCCTATCGTATTTTGAAAGGTCAAAATCGTCAAAATCTATATTGTTGATTGACAAGTCAATTACCTGTCTTTCGGGGATGATTTCAATTTTTAATCTGTGCGTCATCGCTTCCTTTAGCATTTCTTCAAAAGTAGGGCGTCGGCGTAATCCATAATATTTATCAGTCATATTAAATATTATATATTTTATTAAACTTCCGCTGGTATTTCTTTAACTGAACCATCCATCACGGTTGGACTATCTTCTTTTTCCTTAGGTCGTGGGTGGAAAACTGAGTAATACACTTTATCATTGTAAAACCTTACTAATTTCAATCTGTGTTCCTTCTTGATAAAATCACCATCGCTATTAATTAAAGCATTATATAACTCAGTGAATTCTTCATGAACACTGTCTTTAATCTTTCTAAATCCTTTCAGTTTGTCCATGACTGTTTTCATCTCTTCTGGTCTGCTTGCAAGATAAGCGGGTGTTAGTTCAGACGCTCTTTTCTTAAACACGTTGTAATCATAAGCGTCTTCTGCTTTTGATTCTACTTCAACAACTGGGTCGTCTTCTCGTTCATCTTCTTCTTCGCCTTCCTCTAATGGTTCTAATTCCGGCATTTCATCGGCGGACACCATTGAATGAACTTCTACACCGGCAGGATATGAACTCTTTGAAACAGCGCTTGCCATTTCTTCGTGTTGTTCTCTCCAAAGTCTCATTTTTTCTGCAAGTTCTTCTTTCTGTTTCTGTGCTTCCGTTAGTTCTTCTTGAATGAAAGACTGGTGTTGTTTCAGTGTGTCAGCAAGTTTCAATTCATCATTAAGTTTAGCTCTTACACTACCATCGTCCGACATTGCTCCTTTCATAACTTCTCCTCTCCGGTCTATCTTGTCGCTTTTCTGTCTATCACATTTTCAATTGATGGACGGTTCTCATCTTACCAACGTTTCTTTCAATAATTCATCATGTCTCAAATGTAGTGCGGTCCTACTGTATTCAATCTACTATTTAACTGATTCTACTTCTAAATGCTTCTTTCTTACAGTTAGTTGTTCCTTTGTTTGTATTCCATCTGGTGTCCGTGTGTTGTCTAATATGTTTCTTATTCTGTCTAATTCCTTTCTATAACTTTCGGTTCTGTTGCTTTCAGCTAAATCATTTCTATACTTTATTAATGCTCCTTGTGATTGTCTCGCTTCCAGTGTGTCCTTCAACTGTTTAAAATAATTCATTCTTGAAGCAACTCCCCATAAATCTGAAACATTATAATGACGTTCTACTTGAGGCGCCCTTTTAAATTCTACATTTCTATGACTTCTCATAAGCATGATTAATATATAATATAATTAGATTATTATTTAAAACATTGATGAAGATAATTTGTTTATTTTTTCTTGTTTATCTTGTTTTTTCTTTTGTTTAAGTTCTTCATAATGTTGGCTTAATAGTTCTGTTGCCGTGTGTTTCTTAATAGTTTCTTTAATCACTTCTTGTTTAATCTCATTCTTAATCTCTGAAATAACTTCAGGTTGTATCTTTCTAATATTCTTTTGTGGATTGACTGGTAATAACTCAGTAGGTGCTCCCTTACAATTTTTGGGATGTGAGTGTCTCAAACTTTTCAATGTCATCTTTTTAGAGCATTGTTCACATTCTACTAATTCAACTTCTTTTTTAGTTCTTGGTAATGCTTTTGCTTTCGCTTTTGGTTCAGGAATAACTTCTTCTGACGTTGGTTCTTCATTAACTGTTTCATTTTGTTCAACGACTTCATTATTAACAGGTGCTTCTTCTGTTTTAGTTTCATTATTAACATCTACTACCTCAATACTTGACATATAATATATATAGATTTTCCATATGGAAAATCTATATATTATTTAAATAATATCGCTTTTTACGAAAAGTAGACTCAGACTAACATTTACACCGTTTAAATTAATTTCATTTCCTAATGAATTAGACAACCAAAAGTCTAACTGTTTAAAGCTTCTATTTGATACATCCAAGTAGTCGAGAGGGTTCATTTCATTATCAAAGACAATTCCCGCGTGTGGTGCTGAGACTGGCACTTTCTTAACAACTGTGCTATCGCCTGTCCTTAAATTTACTTGATTATAATTAGACAATTGAGAAGAATGAATATAAATATTTCTAATGGGTTGAAGATTAACGAAACCAGAAACATAAGGATTATTGTATTGATAAACTGCAACTTGATAATTTCCTAAAACTTCATTAACAGACTGTAAGTTATTAACATTAAAACTTCCATTCCATATATAATCTGCATATGTTAGTTTCATTTGTTCATCAGTTAATACAGCGAACTTTCTATCAGCATAGTTTGAATAAATTGTTATTTTATTAGTTTTTACACTGTAAGAAATTTCATAAGTATTTGAGAAATTAGCATTATCAACAATACCATTTATTTTTGCCTTTAATTCTGTCGCTAGTTCTGTGCCAGTATATACTCCTTCGTCCAATTGTAACGCTAAATAATGGACATTAGTATTATCTTCATCTGGAACTAACGGAGAAGAATAAAAGTATAGTATATTATTTAATCCTGACTGTATTGAATACCACGAGTTAGGTAATGTTATTTCGTGAATGTAGCAATGTACTCCGTTGTCTGTTTGTAATGTTTCCGGCAATTCAACTCTAAAATTAGATGATGTACCACTAATTCTATGAGCGCTGTCAATATAGACCTTCTTGTAAGTCAACATAATATGTTTGATTAGAAAATAAATTTTCTAATCAAAAAATATTATGTTGCTTAGGACTACGTCGTAAGTCAGCATTATTAATTAATTGAGAAATTAATTTATAACTTTAATTATATGATTAATAATAAAAAGTTAATTTATGACATGAAGCATGGGAAAATTAAACATTATCAACCTTATAAGAAAACAACTAAAATAACTAATGTTATGAAACAAACTGACAAAATATTAAATAGTTATTATCCTAATTCAAATTTAACTGATGCACAAGGATTGAGTAGAGCATATGGCAATGGTCAGGGTTTTTATATTGATGGTGATAAAATGTATATAAGCGGAACATTTGGAAAAGGAACTTTTGGAGGTGCTATTAATGACATTCTGGCAGATGTAGGACTTCCCTTTAAAATGACAAAATATTCACAACGATATAAAGACACATCAACAGCATTGGATGAAAACAATGAAGTTAAACATCTTATAACACATAGTCTCGGTTCAAGTGTAGGGGCACAAATAACAAAAGATTACCCTGAAAGAGAATTAACTTTAACCACTTATGGAGCGCCGTTTATATCACGAAGGTCTAAAATTACCGATGATTACATTAATTTTAGAAGTATCTTAGACCCTGTCAGTATTGCTGACCGTGGCGCTATAACTGTTTATACTGGTTCATTAAATCCATTTACTAACCACGATTACATAACTGGATACGGAGACCAAGGCAAAGATGTTTCAAGAAGCATTGAGCCGGTCAGGGAGATATTATAAATAATCTAAATTATATTAATGATACAACATAAGAAATATAACAATGAAACAACGGATGATATGATTAAAAATGAAAATAAAAAGTATAAGAAAAGTTCATATGAAGAAATTAGAGAATTAGTATTAGAAAAAGAAAAAGGGAATAATCCAGTTGAAGATAAGATTAAGAAAAAGAAAATGAAAATATTTAAAAATAATAATAATTCTAATCAAAAGGATTACACTAAATTATTCAATTTGTAAAACATAATATTAATTATGTTTTAGAAATTAATAAATGTATAAATTTATCAATTTAGTTTAGTTTAAATTATTTCTAAATTAAATTATATATAGCAATGGAAACTTTTAGTGCTGAAGATATTCTAATTGACAACCTCTCATTCAAATTAAATAAAGGTGCAAGTTATATCAACGACCGTCGTTCTGTCTCGTTTTTTCCTTCTGGGAGTAATATCTACACCCCTTCATCTGGTCAACGTGTGTTGAAAATAGCATTAAATGCTGAAGATAATACTTGGCTTGACCCGCAGAGTGTAATGGTTTATATGACTGTTGAAAACACTGACTCGTCAGACAATAAACGCTTACGTCCTCTGTCTCCCGCTTATTCCTTTTTTAGAAGAGCAAGACTAATTGCTGGTAATCAACTTGTTGAAGACATTGATTATTACAACCGAAATCATCACATGATGAGTTGCATGATGTCAAAAGGAGCAAGAGACAATGAAGACGCCCAGAGTTTTGGTTATAGATATGATGATGATTTAAACACACGTCGTGCAGTTCCTGCATCGGGTCATATTGGTCCTGCATATGACGCTTACACAATTCCAGGCTTTAACAGAAAAATGGTTGTAGGATTTAAACCGATGCTTGGTTTATTCAATCAATATAAGTATATCCCGTTAAAAGCGTGTCCTCTTGTTTTAGAACTTGAACTAGTTTCAAATTTTACTGATTGTGTTGTTTCAGCGGGCGGGTCGAGGTTTCCAGAAAGTGGCAACGCAGACTCAAGCCTTCATACAAATGAGCAGTTCTCAATTAGTAATGCATTCCTTCAAACTGATTTGGTAAGCTTGGACAACGACCTTCATAATAAATATGTTGCACACCTACTTGATGGGAAAGAATTACCTATTACTTATAATACCTACATTTGTCAATCTAATCAAGTTCCCGATGGTTCGTCGTCAATTAACACTACTGTTGTTCGTTCAGTGTCTAAACTCGCTACCGCGTTCATCTCTTTCAGTAAAAGCGGAGTAGGTGATATTCACGTTATGAAAGAATACAACAACTTCTATCATCCTATGTATTATTTGAACTACCAAGAAAGCGGATACTACAATCACGACCTTGATTTAGAATTTCAACTTCAATTAGGGTCAAAACTATATCCTGAGTATCCATGCCGTTCATTAACACAAGCATTCTATTATTTACGAAAAGCATTAAATTTACCATTGTTCCATCAACACCATTTATCGATTGAATATTCTGCTTATCGTGTTGATAAGTTTATCTTTGCTATGGATTTCGAAAAGGTTCCCGATAGTTCATATACTGGAATTAACACAAAAGCAGGGCAACAGCTTTTAATTCGTGTGAAACCTGTTGGAAATATGGTATCAGCAAATATGCCAGACACGATATATATAACATTAGTATCAGAACAAATATTATCCATTCGCGATGCAGGTTGCCAGATACTTGATTAACTCATTCATTTTTACTTGAAAACATATATAAACAAATATCATCTTATAATATATTATAAGATAATATGCCAGTTAAACCCATAGATTACTCAAAAACTCATTTTTATAAGATTGTTTGTAAAGATTTGAATATCAAAGATTGTTATGTAGGACATACAACCGATTTTACCAAAAGAAAGTCAAACCACAAACGAGCATATACAAATGAAAATGATAGACACTACAATATTTACTTATACCAGTTTATTCGTGAAAATGGAGGACTTGATAATTTTGATATGGTTTTGATACAAACAGTGAAATGTGAAAATGGAATGGAGGCAAGAGCAAAAGAAAGAGAATACATTGTAGAACTAAACGCTACATTAAATAAAGTGCAAAGACCCATAGTATCACAGCGAGAGGAGCAAGAGAGAAAAAAACAATGGAAGGAAAACAATAAAGGATATGTTAAACAAAGAGACCATCAATATTATGAAAACAACAAAGAAAGATACGCTGAAAACTCTAAACAATATAGAGAAAAACATAAGGAAGAACTGAAAGCAAAGAAAAAACAATACTATGAAGACAACAAACCTGAACTATTAGAAAAGCAACGGGAGAAATACCAAGAACAAAAAGATGTAGTCAATAAACGAAGTAAGAAATGGAGAGACGAGCATAAACCAGAACAACAAGAATATTTCAAACAATATAGAGAAAAAAACAAAGACAAAATGAAAGAATGGAAAGAGACTAAAATCGAATGTCAATGCGGGTCTGTTTATAGACAAGACCATAAAGCACAACACGAAAAGACTAAAAAACATCAAGAATACATTAACGATAATAATTAATATAATTAATTTCTACAATTAATTATATCGATTATGCCTTCAATAAATTTAACAAACTTTGAGAATGTTGTAGCGCACACAATTAGCGAAATCAATTCTACAAGCGGGATAACAAACATTAGAAACATATATGCTAATCAATCAGATATAATTGATTTACTCAACAATAAAGCAGACCAAGTAGATACTTACACAAAAGCACAGATTGACGCTAATTTTTATGATATAAATCAATCATACAATAAGACGGAAGTTAATGTATTATCAAATAATATTAGTTCAAATACATTTTTAATAGGTAATCTAACAATAACTTCAAATACAAATTTTAATAATATTTCATCAAATACAAATTTAATAAATAATTTAAATTCTACTATAACATCTAATTTTAATAATATTTCTTCAAATACTAATTTAATTAATTCAAATATTAATAATATTTCATCTAATACACATTTAATAAATAATTTGAATTCTACTATAACAACTAATTTTAATAATATTTCTTCTAATACACATTTAATAAATAATTTAAATTCTACTATGACAACTAATTTTAATAATATTTCTTCAAATACTAATTTAATAACAGGATTAAATAGTACAGTCAGTTCACATATTTCAGCCATATCAGATTTACAGAATGGAGGTTCACTTAATGAAGCAGATTATTATAATAAAATAACGACTAATAATTTATTATCAAATAAGTTAAATACATCAATATTAAATAATACATTAATACATAATATAACAACAACAGCGACTTTTAAAATAGTAGAATTTGGCAATTATAATAATTTTTATGAAATGTATAATAATTATTTTGATAGTTATGTTTATGGAAGTTTGACTGGTTCAACTATGTTTTTAAATCAACGAGGATTTGGAAATGTAGAAATTAATAATTCTTCAATTTTTCAAAATGATAAAATAATATTAAATCATAATACCACAATATTAAGTAATTTACAAGTATCAGGTTTATTTTCGTGTTCATCTATTTTAGATGTTGCAGGTTCAGATGCTCGTTATGTTTTACAATCAGATGGATTAAGTGGATTAATAACGGGAAATACAAATACAATTAATTCAATAATTACAAATGATAGCGCACAAGATACAGTAATAAGTCAAAAATTAGACAAAGTTAATACAACATTACAGACAGTGAATTCGCCATTAATTATTAGTTTAACAGATAATACTAATCCTATATTAAGAATTCAAGATGCTGTAAGTAATCAACGTTTAGAATTTAAAAGAGGTTGTCAGTTGGACTCTTATCAAGGACTAACAGGTGCTACGCCTTATCGATTATTACTTGGGTGGAATACGGGAGATGTCATTATTGGAAGGCCTAATAATGCTTCAAGAATTACAATTAATGGTAATGTTCATACTTCATATAATTTTGCGCAGATGCACGGAACATCATATTTTGAAGGTGCTGTTTATATGAAAGGAAATTTATTTACAAATAATGATTTTTCAACGGATATTAAAACAAAAATAGATAATATCAATACTTCAATAAATGGATTAGAACCATATTTAGAAACATATACACCAGATGCAATAGAAGGTTTTTATATGCATCATCCTAATTTTGTAGCGTGTAGTGTAGGAGATATAACTAATGCTTCTAACCAATATTTTATGGCTGATGGGCTTGTAGGAAAAACAATTTTTAGTAAACCTATGATGTGTTAGGTAATATTTATACAAATGCTCTGTTAATTGTGATAATGTTAATATTGATACCGATGGTAAATTAACAATTGATACAAACTGCGAATTATATAGATATGTTAGTGCTTTTTCATCTTTTGATATGAGGAATAGCGATGCTAATTCTTCAATTAGATTTATTTGTGGAGACCCCGCTGTTCAGTCTAACATAGTCGGGGCAGTTAATATTACCAGTGGATGGACTTTTAACACAAGCACTGTTGATGTTATGGGCAATTTATTTGCTGACGATGTTTATATTAAAACCAATGGAGCATTAAGAAGCAATCATTTATCACCCAACGGTGGAACATTAATAACCGTTGATACTAACTTAGCAGTTCAAAATGCTTATTTAGCAACTAATACCATTCAATCATTTGATTTAACAACGGTTTCATTTTTGAATAATATTTCAATGACAACAGGAACAGATATATTAATGGGAACAAGTGAAATATCAACTTACTATGATGGAACTAATTTATCCACAATTGACGTAATATTCAGAACATCAAACACTGCGTTTAGAGTTTCAGATGCTTCAAGTACACCTTCAGTTTTATTATCTATTGATAAGACATTTGGAACAACAGTAAATACTGAAAGTTTTACAAATAATGCTCCATCAACTTTTAATGAAAACATAACGGTTGCAGGAACGAAAAAAATGTTATGTAATTTAATTGAACCATCAACAGGAACTAATATAGATTTAACAGCAACAACCGTTACGATTAACGGAACATTTGTTGATTCATCTGACTCAAGATTGAAATATGATATAGACAATATCAAATCTAATTGTATGAATATTATTAAGAAATTTAAGCCAAAGAAGTTTAAAAGACACGATAGAAATGATGGCGGTAAAACTCATATAGGATATATAGCAGATGAAGTATTAAAAGCAATCCCGAAAGAGTTTGAAAATATTGTATGCAAAGACAGAGAGTATTTAGGATTAAATTATTTAGTTTTACCCGTGCTAGTTCATAAAGCAGTATTAGAATTAAATGATAAAGTAGATAAACTTGAAAAAGAAATTAAGGAATTGAAAAAAGAAAAATCTAAATAATAATATATAATGGGTATTGGTCAAAGCAAAAACGAAGAAAATAACAGTATGGAAGACATTAAGAATTTAAGAGTAGATGAAAAAACGAGAGCGGATACTTTAATAATAAAATCTATTCAAGAATGTGTAACGAGAATAGAAAAGTTAGAAAATCAAAAATCGGACAAACTATTATATAAATTACCTGCGTTGAATTTATGCAACGCTTCATTGATTTAAATTAATAATATTAATATGATTCATTAACATTATTAATTAAACAAATATGAATAAAATTTACTAATAAAACTTTGTCTTTCTTAATTGATGACTTTAATAGTTATTTTTTTCACTTGTAATGAAATAAAATTAACCACATTGTCCCTATACACTAAATTAGTTTTATAAAGGTCTTTATTAAGAAAATAATAAATATCAAATAAATTATTTGATGTTAAAGTACGATTACGAAGATGATTAAAAAAAGTAAATGAGGTAGATGTAACAAATATATCATATTCAATTAATAATTTTAATGGTTTATGTTTTTGATGTAATTTATCTAACTCACTTAAGTTAAAAATATATGATATGCCGTTTTTGATAATATTTTTCATAATGATATTATCAATTTCAAAATACTGTGAATTATTTAATTTGTAAGACTTATACACTGGTTTAAATTTATTAATATAATTTTTAATAATACTATTATTTTTTATTTTTAATAATCTAACATCACCTAAGTTATAAGATAATACAAGGTTTTTAATGTCTAATGGTAAATCATAAAATATCATAATATATTTAAACCTTTATTTTATTTTAAATGCTTTTTCAAATCTAACATAAAACATATTATTAACATCTTTGGAATTCATATTAACATAAAAGAAGGAGTATGGCTTATCATCTACCGCTTTATGATACATATTTAACAGTTGCTCTTTATCAACGATGGCGGAGTTTTCCTCAATGAATGACATTAACTCTGATACATTCTTTAACTTAAAGATATACAACGAACTAGAATTCAACCTAATGATTGGAGCTAGGACACGATATTTTTGAACACTTAAACAAAAACTAATGGCGTCGTGTCTGCCTCTCGTTGCCAGTCCATGTAATAACTTGCTGTATCTAACAAATTTAGGGTCGTCTGCAAAATCATCAACAATGATTAAAATTGAATGTAGTTTCTTCATCTTCTGTTCTTTCATATAATGAATTATCTTTCTTTGTGTGTTAATTATTTCTTCCAGTTCTTCAGGTTGGTAGGTGTCATAATATAACTTTTCTTTTTCGTCATCAACCTTCATATTATCTTTTTGATATTTCTTGACTTCAACGAAGGTAGGGTCATTATGAACCGACGGGCTAAAAATGAATATACGGGCGAAGCAGTCCCTATAAACATTTAGGATAAGGTTTTGAATTAAAACTGTTTTGCCACCCGTTGATGAAGCAACAACAATTGAGCGAAAAGGTAGTTTTGGTACATGTTCATATTTAGATTGTTTGAAATCGTAATCAGTTATATTTATTGGTTTTATTATTGGAACATCAGACATAATAAAATAATATTAAAGTTATTTAGAAAATATTTTATATTTATTATTTTATATGAATAGAAGTTATTCGGATTATATTGATATAATAGATAAAGTAGAAAATATAGAACAAGTAATACTAACTGATAATAGATTTAAAAAAGTATGCTATTTTGTTTTAGAATTAATTAAGTTTGTGATACAATATATTAAAAATATAAATATTAATATAGATGGGGAGAAAGAAAAAGAATAAGACAGAATCAGTTGTTTCTTCAACTGATGAAGAAAAAGAAGAAATTGTTAAAGAAACATCAGTTATTGAGTTTGCTTGTCCAATGTGTAAAAAAATCTTAGAAATGAAAAATGAATTAGAAATACAAAAGAAAGGAAACTGTAAATGTTCGTGTATTCCAACAAGTTTCAAAATAAGTAAAATGATAAGAAAATGAATATTGATAAAACTAAAGACAGTATAAACTTAGAAACAGATGTTCATAATATTGCTATCAAATGGGGAAGGCATGCATCACCATCCGATAATGGTGATAAGGAAACACAAGAAACTGTTAAACAATTAATGAAAAATTAGTATTTAAAGAGTAGATTTAACATAATTGCAACATTTAGTTTTAAAAGTTTAGTTTTATAATTTAGTATATATTTTACATGGCTGAAGGATTAGATAAGATTGTTAAACAACTAAAAAAGGTTTTAGAACAGAATAATAATATTTTGGAAATCTTACAAGAAATGGAAAAGAAGAAACCACTAACAAACAGTTATCAAAGTCAGGAAGTAGATAGAACCAGAGCTGAATATAAAAATAAAAGAAATATTTATTTAAACAAACTTAATAACAAAGAAATTAAAGAACCGAAGGCTTCAACTATGGCATTTTATCAAATTGACTATGATGAAGATACAGGGGTTTATTCATAATATAACGATATATTGAGAAAATAAAAGACCGCACACATACATGTTTGATTTGTAATTGTTGTGTGTCTTGGAGGGCAAAAGCAAGACACGAAAAAACTTTGAAACACCAAAATTATTTAAACGAACTTAATAACAAAGAAATTACAGAACCGAAGCAATCAACAATGGATTATGACAAAATAGAATATGACAAGGAACTGAAACTTTATGTTTAATCATTAACTAACAAAATTTCGTGTCTCAAAAGCGGTTTGTTTATTCCTGCTACTTTGTAAGTTTTATTACCCATAATATCATATTCAATTTTATCAATATTGAATATTTTATTAGACCATTTAGAGTTATACTCCTTTCTGTCGGTGTAATTACCCCTTTTCTTTTGGAACACTTTTACCTTGTCGTTCTCCTCTATTTTGGGATACTTTCTTTTGTTTTTTTCTCGTAGTTTAAGATTGACCTTTACATTTATTTCATTGTCGTCCTTGTGTGCATCGGTCGGTGTCATCCTTGTTGATGAGTGAGATGTGCTGTTATACTGTTTCAATGCCGGCGTTAGGGCGTCGGTCCATTTCATGTTGTTAAACCTAACTCTATCGTGAATTTTGTTTTTCATCGTTCTAATAAAACGCTCGGCCACATTTGCGTGGGTCTTCGTGACGATGTGGTTTATTCCTTCACTGTTGAAGAAATCCTGAACGTGATTTTTAGTTGCAAACGCTCCGTCGTCATCAGAATACACGGACATCGGATAACCCATCTTTTTAAAGCTTGCTCTCAACGCCTTCAAAACGTTCTCTCCGTCTCTTTCCTCCATCGGTATTACATCTGCTAATTTACTGAAGATGTCAATCACGACTAAAGCATACTGTGGAACGTTCTTGTCTTTTGCTAAAGGAGACATATGCATTATGTCTATTTGATATTCATATCGTGCGAATGGAGCGGTATAGGAATTAGTTCCTCTATAATTTTTGATTTGTTTATTTGGCTGTTTCTTTAAGAAAGACTTTACATCGTCTAATGTTATTGTTGGGTCTTCTTCCTTTGCCTTCTTGTGTGTCGCTTGTGTGCTTCCGAAACCCTCGTCTAAGTCGTAATAGATGTTGCTGATTATTTGGTCTTTTGTTAATCTCGCCATTATATTAAATTGTTAGAAAATATTTTTTCAATAAAAACCCCGCCCCTTAACATAAAATAAAAAACTACTTAAAGAAATATTAACTTATTATATTAAGTGAAAATATGACTGAAAATGTCGGAGTGATTGCTGACTTATCAAACTGGGTGCTATCAGACGAAGAAGATGATGATAATGACAGTTATAAAAAGGAATTAGATGACGAGTTAAACAAAATAAAGGATTTCGTCAAAAGACACCCTTTGCCATCAGTTGATGAAAACGAAGAATTCTGGAAAGATGTTATTAACAGGTTTAGGGATAATAGCGGATTAAACTTGATGACAATATACTCATTTGTTAGGTTTGACATCATGAAAGAAATGTATGAAAACCTAACAGATGAAAACATCATAAAAGACTGTGGTAAAAAGTTAAACCGAGATGGGCAGTTTAATGCTATGATTATTAATCACTATATCTTATCGGGAGCGATACGGAAACTAAACACAGAAGACAGTCTAGTAGATGGACAGATGCGAATTATTGAATTCTGGTGGGATGGAATAGGTGGATGGAAAGCGTGAGTGATTTAGTTTAATGATATTATTCAATTATAATATGATTAAACCTAGTTTTTATAATCTAACAATGAGGTTAAGACATTTAAATTAAACCTGAAACCCAGACCAGCCGACCAGCAACCCCTAGCCAAAACTACTTAAAGAGAAAAAGCCTTATATATTAAGAGAAAAATGAGTAAGGGTAAAATGTCAGAGAATAATTTTATGGATGAGAATTGCGCTAGCTTACCTGAAGGCTTAGTTTCAATCATCACTACTTACATTAATGGTAGTGAAGGGTGGCGAAGACTGAAACAATGTGATGCTTTAAGAGAATTACAAAGGAAATGGAAACCGTCTATTTACACTGAACGAGTAGGAGAAAGTAGATATTATGTTGAGATTCGCAATAAATGTTTAAAAGGTGATAAAGCGCTTTCATATGCGTTGAAACCACCAAAAGAATTATTAAGAATGATGAAGTATGATGATGAAATACAGGTTGGAATAGTAGTTAGTTCAAAAATTATGTATAATAATAATATTTGCAACAGTCGTTCTTATTCATCATCTAAACAGAATAAGATTTCAAGTAGAGCGTCATTACAATACCATATTGAACAAGCAGTTGAAGAAACCAAACAGACTATGAAACGACACGAAATCATTACTATCGATCATGTTGCAATTGAAATTTATAGAAGCAGAATCCTGAACTGAACTTATAATCATAATATAATTATAACATGTAAAATCTTATATGTTATAATTATACTGAACTTTTAACCTATAAATGAAAATTAATGAGAAAACACTAACAAAACAAATACACCACCAACGCCCCAGAACTTGATAACTACTAAAAGGGCTACCTCCTTCAAATGAAAAAAATGTCGGCCCCCAGACCAACAATGAACAAGGCAACAAAAACCCAAATGTTCCACCTCTAACAAAACGATAAATAAGCTCCCCAAAAACCCTCTTTTAAAAACGGATAAGGTGGTTAATAGGTTTGAGATGAATGTAAAAAGCATAACAGGCAACCATCAACAGGCCACCCCCCGGGGCCCCCCTTTTCTCCATTTTTTGGGGGGTGGGGGGTGGAGTGGGGGGTGGAGTGGTGGGTCAAAACCCAAAATCGGTTCTCCCCCTCTGATCATCCCAATCCAACCACTCAAGTAGGTTCTAAAATGGGTGGTGAATTCACCTATCTCAAAATGGGATACCATTGGTTTTGACCCACAGCCATGTTGACCCGGATTAATAAACCCCCTGTGTATTAATACGGGGGTGTTTTCCCCTCCAAAAGTGATGTAAACCCCCACTAAAACCGGAAACACCCCCATATTAATAAAGAGTTAGGTGTGTGCGTGTTTTTTGGTTGGGGGTTCCCAAAATATTTGGAGATGATGAGTTATTTGGGTGTACAGCCTTTTTTGGGGTGGTTCGCAAATAGTTGTGTGTGTTTTTTGCGACGGAACCCTGTTTGGGTTGGTGTTAAAGAGGAATGAAAGGGAAACCCACCGAAATATGCGGGTGTCTTGTCTCAACTTCTCGGGGGTCAAGCTATTTGGACACTATTTTATTTGGGTGTAAGTTTTTGTGGGGGGTTCCCAAATATTTGTGGGTGTGTACGTGTTGTTTGTAAGGGTTCACCTATTTGGACACGATTTTATCTGGGTGTGAGTCTTTTTGGGGGTTCCCAAATATTTGTGGGTGTGTACGTGTTGTTTGTAAGGGTTTCCCTATTGGGACACAATTTTGTTTGGGTGTTTTCTGGGGTTCCCAAATATTTGGCTGTGTGTGCGTGCTATTTGTGAGGGTTCCCTGATGTGGACATTATTCTATTTGGGTGTGTCTATTTTTGGGGGCCCAAATGTTTGGGTGTATGTGCGTGTTGCTTGTGAGGATTCCCCTATTGGGACAATATAGTGTTGTATTTGGGTGTATTTGTTGGGGGGTTCCCAAATATTTAGGTGTGTGTGTGTGTGTTGTTTGCGAGGGTTCCCCGATGAGGACACTACTTCATTTGGGTGTTTTCTGGGGTTCCCAAATATTTGGCTGTGTGTGCGTGCTATTTGCGAGGAATCCCATTTTTTGTGGACACTATTCTATTTGGGTGTGTGTATTTTTTGGGGCCCCAAATCTTTGGGTGTATGTGCGTGTTGCTTGTGAGGATTCCCCTATTGGGACAATATAGTATTGTATTTGGGTGTATTTGTTGGGGGGTTCCCAAATATTTTGTGAGGGTTGTCGGATGAGGACACTATTTCATTTGGGTGTAAGTCTTTTTGGGGGGGGTCCCAAATGTTTTGGTGTGTGCGTGTTTTTTGAGGATTAACTTTTTTGGGTTGGTGTTAAAGAGAAGCGTCCGGGAAACCACCAAAATGGGTTCATCAAAAGGTCCCGCAAACATGGGATGACCAGTGGTTGGAGAACCACTAAGAAGATGATATATTGAACCACTCAACGCGAAAAAATACCCATAGTCACTTGGGGGCCCCCCACGTGAGTGTGTCTTTTTTGGGGGTTCCCGTATTTGGAGAATAGGTTCTTTGGGTGTCTTTTTTGGGGTTCCCAAATATTTTGTGTGTGTGTGTGTTTTTGGAGGGTGCGCGAATTGGGTTGATTTTACAGATGTGGGTGTTTTGGGGTTCCCCTATTTGGAGACAAGTTTATTTGGGTGTAAGTCTTTTTCTTAGGAGTCCCAAATATTTGTTTGTGTGTGTGTTTTAGAAGGTACCCTTTTTTGGCTTGGAACCTCCTATTTGAAGCTATACACATGTTTGGCTTCCTGCCAGACGACCCGAACCCCAAGATTTTGCCTGTCGCTGCCAAGGGTTCCTCCTCTTGCTGCTGCGATAGGGAATGTGGGAATGAACAAGCCACCAGTTGGATGGTTTAAATCGGGGTACTTCCAGTTGGCATTCCGTGCATCTCTTGCGCCGATCGCAAGTCATAATGGTTTCCTGGCGGTTTTCTGTGGGTTTCCCTTCAAAACCATGAATGCTGGAGGAGCTTGCTTGCTTGCTTGCTTGCTTGCTTGCTTGCTTGCTTGCTTGCTTGCTTGCTTGCTTGCTTGCTTGCTTGCTTGCTTGCTTGTTTGTTTGTTTGTTTGTTTGTTTGTTTGTTAGATTTATTTGGTTATTGATTTACTTATTTATTTATCTATTGATTTATTGCGTGAACTTGAGTAAGTGAGTATGTGATTGAGTGAATAGAAAACATAGATATATAGACAGACAGACAGACAAACAGACAAACAGAATCACATAGACTAGACTAGACTAGACTAGACTAGACTAGACTAGGCTATAGACTAGACAGAAAGATAGATAGAGTGTCTTGCAGTGAGCCCTCTTGCGCCATGCAGGCCATGCGAAACCCGACCCACCCTCTCCATCCCCCAACCCTTCGGCATTCCCCAACCCCACCCAACCTCATGCAGATGCTTGAAAGAATCGATGGAAGGCGCACGTGCTGCAAGAAGCCGTGCCACCAGATTATGTATATATATATACATATGTAGGTACGTATGGGTGCAATATTATATATATATATATATATATGTGTAATATAATTTTATTAATACATGTTTAAACTAATCATGAAATAAACATAATATATCTATATTGAATTATGAATTATATTTATATCGAATTAACTTATAGTTGTAGAATTAAATATACATATATAGTTGTTTGTATTAAATATTTGAATAATTAATATACATATATGTAATATAAATATCAACACATATTGTGCAAACAAACACACATTTCCATGCCTAATACCACATGCAAACAAATCCCACCGCCAAGGCACAGTGAGGGTGTTGCTGCAGTTCCGCTCCAAGATGGTCGCAACGAAGAAGAGGACGCCGAAAGCGATGCCCCAGCCTGCCAGCACGTACTTCTCCCACCAATACTCTGGCTTCTGCACCAAGCCTTCCTCGAGAAAAGTCGGAAACCGACTTCCGAAAGTCTCCATGACCCTTAAAAAATGGGGTCATCACCCCTTTCTTTTGGGTCATGACCCCATTTTTAAAGGGTCATGGAGACTCCAAGTTGTGTCACGTTGGAAACATGGATGCTGGGAAATGACGGAAACCAAGTGAAACCAGTACCAGCACCATTTATTAGCCAAACAGGAAATAGCCCTTCCGAAGTGTGCCATGGGGATGAATCGCTTTGGTGTTGAGGGGTGCCATAAAACCGGGAAAATATATCTGTGTCAGCCCCTTATGATTATGTTGAAGTCGGAAATCACAGGCTAAAATATGTTGAACCCAAAGCCAGCCCAAGCCAAGGCCTGATGACCCTCATGTTTCCGAAACAGGCGTCAGTGTTCAGGTGGCCAACCAGGAAAGAGTCACAAAACATACGTCCATGATTCTCAATAAAGCCCACCCAATGTTAATCTGAACGAGAGTGCAAATTTGAGATCTCTTGTGACTTGATTTGCATTTTCAGGTTCACTGAATATGGACCAGAATCAGACATTTTATTTTGGTTGGGCCAAAGTTGAGGTATAATGGATGCACAGCATCCTGCACCATGGTTGACACCATGGTTCGTTTGTATTTACAGGAGAATCGACTCATACTGTGGATGGACAAATTCCTCTTCGCACCACCCAAGAAACAAAGGGGAACCATTGCTTGTTGGTATTTACAGGGGAATCAAATAATTCCCAAGGTTTCTGAACGTTGCGAAATGGATTTCGCAACCACGGGAGCCCTTAGGACTCCACAATGGCAATGGTATCGACAGCGAATCCACAGGAATCGACTCCACGAAGGGCCTGGGTTTTGATATATTTATTTGGGGTTTCACTTACCCCAAACCCTAGGGGGAAAAAAACAAACAAACAAAATCCATATTTGGAATGGGGGAGGTCCCAGAAAAGTTTTCTTGGACACTTGTTCTCTCGAAAGACCCGCCCTTGATACGAAGCCCCTAAGGGACCCGTGCGAAGGGGGTCCCAAGGTCCTGTGTGTCAGTCCCCATTTTGGGACTGTTAGAGGAACCACACCTGTTTTTGGGCACCTTCTTTGTGATTGCTTGGCTTGAGACTGTGGTCCTATGTTTTTTTTGCTCGATGGGGTTGAAACGGCAGCCAATCGATTGAAAATGGGTGGCCCGTCATGGTGGTGTTCCTTTCCAGCACTTTACTCAGGCCCTGGCTCAATCGGCTATTCACAGGCAAAAGCAGCCGGACAACAACCATGGCGGTAAATCTGCTTGCAACAACATTTGTAAATCGTTCATTGGGCTTGGCGGTTTCAGCCACCCGCCCCTTCTTGACAGCCTCTCACTCTTGGGACTACAGGGAGTCGGACCTGGGCCCGAAATCAGCTCCCAAACAAGTTGGAGTCCTGTTTCTTGATTGTCACCCCCTTCTCGTCCTTCAATCAATCCCTGCTTTTTCACGCCGACCTCTGGGACTTTTCCTTGAAGGGAAACCAACAAAAAACAACCTGATGGAGCTGCAACAACACAAATCTGCGGGGGTCTGCTTTAAAAAGGCGGGTGTCCTTTTGGTTTCCCTTTGAAACCAACCGAAAGGGGCACCCTCAACGAAAGACACGCCTATCTTTTGGACACTCTTGAAATCAAAAAGGGATTTCTGATCACACAACATGACCGTTGGCTTAAATGGAAACCAACCGGAAAAACAAAGCCTTTTTTTTGTTTGGGGTTGGGGGGTGTGGGGCAAATCCGCAGAATTGCCTACCCGCGTGTCCTGGGAGTGCAAGTAGTGAGTGTGGAAGAGTACCACGGACTGCATCCTTACAGGAACCCTGGCCCGTGTCCAAAACGAGCACCTTTTAGATTGCCATGACGTAAAACCCAACAAGGAAACCCACAAAAAGGCAAAAGCCGACATGGGAACCGAAACAGGGAAACCCTGCAAAATATCCGTTAGCGTTGCCTTTAACAAACAGTAACCACAAGGGGGCGACCCTCTTCCCACACGCGACCCTGACGGAAACAAAAAACCATGTCTTGTGAGGATCACAACCAGGATTCCCATATTTTGAAGACCCCTCTTGGTCGGCCTCAAAGGAAAACGAGAAACCTAGCTTCCGTTTGCTTAAGCCCCCGGGAAAAACTGAAACTACTTCCAGTAGTGATAGATTCCCTTCAAAACCAGCCAGGGAAATGACAAGTATACTTAAGCAAGTGGAAGCTAGAGTAGAAGCCAAGACAAAAAAAATGGGATTGGGGGCCTCACTTCCTGAGCTCCTGAGCGGATTGGTCAGAACAAATCTACCGCTTGAATGATCTGTCCACAAAGTGTCAAGTCCATAAACAGGGGAAGTGACACTTTGGTTTTCTTCCAGTTACCCTTCCCAGAGGGTCCCTTGGTACCTCATGATGATGGCTTTTGGGGGGTAAAAAGGGGTCTAAGTAGCTCCTTAGGTACTTGGACCCTCTGGGCTTTGAATCCAACCAAAAGGGAAGCCAGAGCTGTGCCGTCACGTCCCCATTTCTTGGACCTAACACTTTTAGACTTGGTCCGACCAATCAGCTCGAGAAGTGAAAAGCCACTTTCCCATTAGGATATTTGCTTCCCGCTGCTTCCCTTCGAAACCAAACAGAAAAGGCGTGGAATCAGTGCTGGGTTAGAGTGACGTTTCCTTCTGTTGCAATGACAGAAGCGTCACACAAAAGCCAAACAAACAAAAAAGGGAAAACACTTTGACCAAAAAACAGTAGAAGCCAAACAAAAAGAAGAAGAAAAAAAGGACACCAGATAAAAAGAAGCCAAGCAAACGGGAGAACAACGGGTAGGTGCCCGCTTCGCGCTGAGAAGCACCAGGAACCCGATGGCCAGGGCCGCCCCCTCGATGGTCCCTGTCTGCATCGCCTCATCCCAGTGGCTGTGCCGCCGTAGCTGCCAGCTCTGGCTGCTGCCCTCCTTCCGAGGATCAAATGGACGCCTCTTCTTCTTCTTCTTGTTTTTGATTTTTTGGGTTCAAAAGGGCGAGGTCAAAACCTCGGCCTTTGGAGAGGTCAAAAAACCTCCTCCTTTGGGGGACTTTTTTTTTGGATGGGGGGGTGGGGGGGGGGGTCCGACATTTCCCCTTCGATGGTTCTATCATCAGCTTCTACGGCCAATTTCGAGCGAGCTGTCTGGTGATTTGATGTGTTTTTTGTCACTTAGATGGCCTGGGAGGAATCGCTAAATGTCTTTGGGCCCAGACCTGAGGAACCGGTTCGCCGTCGAGAATGCGTGAACGAAAGGCTCCTTGTTCGATCCCATGCTCCCACAAACTGCGCGGAATGAGATGATCCGCGTGGAGTTTATGGTTGACGGCTCTCATCTTGCAAAGGGTTGCCGAAGATGTGTTGTTTTACTTGCAATTCGGTTGCGTCATGTTCAATAACTAGGTTGTTCGACATAAATCCTTGATCCTGGCGCTAGATGGTACTCGTAGTGTCCTTTGTTTTAGTAGTGCCCCGTTTCCACTTCAATAGAATTGGGGATCTCCGGATTTTGAACAGAAGCCCAACTCAAAGCTCAAAGCTCTTGGACAATAGGAAGGGATGCAACCGGAGGACCAGTTGTGACACGCAGCCCGTTTCCCATCGGCTTCCGTAGCTTGATACAATTGTCCACAAGAAATTATGGCACGTCAGCCCCAATTCATCTGAGCGCTAAAACAAATTAGCCCCCAACAAGAATGGACAAATTGAGGGTCGGCTCTGAGTGAACAGCAGTCTCCATCCTCCGAAACACGAACCTGGAGTTACCGTTCGACCCGTGCGGGAAAACAACGAGACTATCAGGTGTGAAGACCCTCTTCAAGTCAGCCCCATTTCTCTAGCCAGTGGGTCAGAAGAGAAAGGCCGAACAAAGAAGAAGGGTTGTGTTGAGTGTTGCGACCAATTCATCCCTAACCTCCGCTCCGGTCCAGCTACATTTTAAGTTGCAAGCCCATCCCACTCCTTCTCCTCGTCTCTCCGCATCTCCCCTGCGCAGAAGGACGGCGAAGAAAGCGCGCACCTCATCGGCCCGAACCTTGCGAGGGGATCGGGATCCTCCATGTCGTCCTCTGCCTCCAGCAAGACCTGGCGGTCTTTGGTTCTGATTCTGCAACAAAAATCCCCACCCCCCATTCCCCGTTCCCCTCCTAACAAAAACTGTCCTTAGTTGAGTTATAGCATTGCAGTATGGATCACGACATGAACGATAGTGGGTAATTGTATTGATTTACATGCAATGCATACATTGGGAATCATGATTGCCTTTGCAACACTTTTGTTCTGTTTATACAAATGATCGCCCCAATAGCAAGCCGTGACTCGAATGAAAAGAAAAACAGGAGCCCTTTTCGGGGATGGAAAACGATGTTTGAGTGGGGGCTATCAAACAGAACGGTCAAAAACAGTGACAACAAGCCCGGGCATCGCAAGATCTCGCGTTCCCAAAGCACATCTTGGCTTCCGGAAACCAGCGACCCCACGTGATTTTTTTTTTTTTTTTTAACAAAAAGAATAAGAAGAAACACACATCTTGGCATGGGAAGCTGATTCAACGCCAAAAGTTGGGATTTGAAGGATGGATTCCGAAATGCGCCGGAGGCCTCCACTTTGCCGTGAAAAGTGACTCGGGATGCGCATTTGGTGTTGGTTTACTCCCGTTCAGGACGTGAAGCGCGGGGAAAGAAATCAGGGAACAGAATCCTCAGGTCTTTGGACTCACAAGACGACTCCGAGATCCGAATCACATGGAGTCTCCAAACCGATCCACTGGAAAGATCCAAACTGCATTGGAGAGTTCAACGAACTAAAAGAAAGCACCGAAAACGATCACTTGTCGCTTGAATCGTCACTCGGAACCCAGACTTGAACGGACCCAGAGCCATGTGGCTATGGGTCAAAGTCCCAAATCGTACCACCAGTGAACATCCCAATTCCTACTAAAATAGGTTCTAAAACGGGTGGTGAATTCACCTACCAAAATGGGATCCCAAAGCGGTTTTGACAACCACAGCCATGTTGACCCCGGATCAATAAACCCCTGTTTATTGATATGGGGGTGTTCCCCTCCAAAAGTAAAAAAAAACAATCCCCACTCAAACCGGAGACAACCGGATCACTCGGCGCATGTGTCGCTCCGAGCCGCGGAGATGGGTCTGAGCAGCGTGTAGTCGCTGTCCGGCTCACCCGGTGCCTGTTGAACGCGAAGCTCTTCCTGGCGATGGTCGTGGCGCGGATCCATGCGGCGTGCGCGTCTGCGTGTCTTCCGTTTGGAGAGCACCCCTTTTCAAGGGGCACCCCTTTTGGATGGTTTTAAAGGGATACCAAAAGGGAACAACCAATTCTTGGATGCTTCCATTTGGTTTTTCGACCCCGGCAAAAAATGAGAAAGTATGTCCAGTAGTGAAATCGATTCCCGTTAAAACCAACAGGGGAAAATCATAAAATAGTCTTAAGCGAATGGAAGTTGCGTGTCTTCCTTTGAGGGCACCCCCTTTTGGATGGAAAGAAGTCAAACCAAAAGTGAACAACCAATTTTGGTGACCAGACACGCCCATATCCGATATGCCGTGTCCCAAAGGTACGACAAGATTCTGGATTTACGTCACCACTTAGTTGGAATTATCCAAAGGTATCACACCAGTACAAAGACAAGAGAGAAAAACAGCCAGGTTCCCCACATGCCCGTGCTCCAGATCTCAAGTCGCACATAAACTGGCTACACCTGGAGTGGCTCTACCTAGAGTCTCCATGACTCCTGAAATATGCTCATTACCCAGAAGAAAAGGGGTCATGACCCCACTTGTTCAAGGGTCATGGAGAATCTATAGGCTATAGCTCGGTTGCTTTCTGTTCCCCTGCTAAAAGTTTAACTTTTAGTGGTTTAATGGGAAAACCCACTAGTACGGCAAAAAGTTAAAGTCCCAACATCCCTTGGCAAAATGCACCAAAGTAGGTGCTTGTTTTCATAGAGCCTTGGACGCCGAAAATTTGCGAAAGAAAGCCGGGGGCAAGCGCTTGCCGAATTGAATTATCCGGTTCGCTTGGAACCTGTAATTCTCCTTCGGGGATCTCGGGTTCTGAGAACTTCCATTTAGTTAAGACCCCTGGAAACAAATCCGGTAGTGATAGATTCCCTTTAAAACCAACAGCAGAACATAAAAATAGTCACCGACCACTTGTTTTCTGATTGCTTTTTCTTTCTATTACTTTTCTTATTTTTCTTTCTTTATCATTGCTTTTTTGGCGGGTTACAAAACATCAACCAACAAAACATGAGCAAATCAACCAAAGTAGCCAAAAGCAACCAAAAAACGACCACCGAAGAAAAAAACCTCAGCCAGAAAGAACTCCAGGGGGGGGGGCGAAGGCCGAAGGCCAAGAAAAATGGCCGAGTGTCCAGCCGCCGGCTTTGCCTTACAGCGGCGAAGGCAAAACCCCTCCCCCACACAAAGGAGAACACAAAACAAATAACCCAATACTTTAGTACATATTGAACAACCCAAAATAAATGATTATAAACATAAAGCAAAAGGAAAGTCCAAACAACAAACACAAATGAATGAATGAATGAATGAATGAATGAATGAATGAATGAATGAATGAATGAATGAATGAATGAATGAATGAATGAATGAATGAATGAATGAATGAATGAATGAATGAATGAATGAATGAATGAATGAATGAATGAATGAATGAATGAATGAATGAATGAATGAATGAATGAATGAATGAATGAATGAATGAATGAATGAATGGATGAATGGATGAATGGATGAATGGATGAATGGATGAATGGATGAATGGATGAATGGATGAATGGATGAATGGATGAACGGATGAACGGATGAACGGATGAACGGATGGATGAACGGATGAATGGATGAATGAATGAATGAATGGATGAAAGGATGAGGGGGTTGAATGGATGATGGATGAACGGATGAATGGATGAATGAATGAATGAATGAATGGATGAAAGGATGAGGGGGTTGAATGGATGAATGGATAAATGGATGAATGGACAAATGGATGAATGAAAGAAAGAAAGAAATAGTTGATGGAATAATTGATGGAATAATTGATGGATGGATGGATGGATGGATGGATGGATGGATGGATGGATGGATGGATGGATGGATGGATGGATGGATGGATGGATGGATGGATGGATGGATGGATGGATGGATGGATGGATCGATGGATCGATGGATCGATGGATCGATGGATCGATGAATGAAGGAACGAACCAACGCAGGAACAAACGAACGAAGCATTGCAGGAGTAAATGCATAAATGAATACATACAAAAGAAACAAGGAATGACTAAATTCCATTGACGTAAACAATCACTTGGCGAACTAAGTTGCAGATGGCTGAGATCATTCCACTGACCACTACCGCTGAGAGCGAACTGCCAGTGCCAGGCATCGGTCGCCGCAAACTTCTCCCGGGCCCACTCGGCCAAATCCACCACAACCCTCGGGCAGCGGGTCCACACGCGAGTCTTTCTCATAGGTGACCTTTAGGAAAAATAGATGGCAAACGAAACCCATCTAAACCAGTGCCATCTATTTTGAAGCAAGCTATCCTAAACAGGACACCTATTGTCTTTCTGGCTACCTTCCAAACCTGGTGTCACTTTCAACCTGGTTGAAGCCTAGGAGGCCCAAGAAAACATTCCAAACCCCAAGCTGGCGTTTGCCCACGTGGCACTCTTGGCTGGGTGGGTTCAACACTCAAAAACACAACCCAGTTGACGTCGCCTGTGGTTTGCAGCCGGTTTTCCAACGGATCAAGCCAGTTGGGAATTGTATGAAGCAGGGACCACCAAAAAAACACATTATGGCAACACTCTTGGCCTAGAGTCTCGAGGTCCGTCCCCTGATGAACTTACACCTACAAAAAGTGGCTGCCTTTTTGCTGATGATGTTTTTTTGCTTTTTTGAGGACAAAAATGCAAAATGCACAACATTGTACAAGTTTTACAAGTCTGGCGATGGTTGACGCGATGGCAAGGGGGGGTTCCACACCAGCGGTCATGGGACCAGTTTGGCACGCCTCCGAGAGGAATCTGTTGCCATTTTAAGCCGGGTCAGGAAGGTAGTGGAAAATGGACACGGTCAATAGTTTTGTTCAGCCACCTCCAAACAATATTTTCATGATTGTCATGAATTGTTTGGGTCATGTGCCAGTGCAACTCCTGAGTAAATAGAACATCCTCTGGGTCCGAAACATCAGCTGGCGCAGCCTTGGGGTTTACTGGCTCTTCGGAAATGAAACTTGCTTGCTCCGATATGGGAATGAGCTATCCCATAACGAAGAGTGCTTGGCCGAAGCTCATTCCGGAATCTCTATAAGCAAGTACAGCCCCCCCCCCTTGGGAGCCATTGAATAATTGAATAATTGTACGCACTCTTGTGGAATTATAATATTTCACCAGCCTGAAACAAGGTGGTTGGGGGCCATTCCCCACATAAACCACCATTTGGGGTGAGGTCGTCTGTGGTCGTTGTAATTCACCCAGAATCTTTCCAACCACCCCCCCCTCTTTGTGCAGAGCATCCTCCAAAAACCCCCCCAAAAAACAAACGACCCACCTAACTGCATGCTTGAGGCGCCTGAGAAGCACGAAGACAACCAGCACCACCTGACCCGAAATTGCCAACTGTAGCGTCCCTTTGCACCACCCCGCGGAAAGAATCTTTTAAAAATGGGGCCATGACCCCCTTCTTTTGGTAGTGACCCCATTTTGAAAGGGTCATGGAGAGTCGAGTCTAGGTACCCTCCGAAAATACACACACACAAAAACAAACAAAACAAGCTCTTGCAAAAAGAAGCCACCATGTTCCACAAAACTTCACCCGAGCACCAAGAACCCCTCTTCGCCAAGGCACTGTCAGTGCCTTCAATTCGGATTCCCTCACAGTTTGTTGCAAACTGCCCACCAGTCGGATAAGCATAAAGCCGGTCATGTGGCTCATTAGCTCGGCCACCGCAAAGACCTCCTGCTTCAACCGGAAATAATAATGTGTGCACCAGTTGGAGAAGAGGTAAAACAGCAAAGTCAAGACCTGGGTCGAAGAAAAGAGTCATCACGATCCAAGCTGGTCAAGTTCTCAAGCTGACCACCCGAAAAGTATCAGTACACGTTCATTGGAAAAAAAACGTTGCAAAAGCCTGGGTGCGCAAAAGAAACTCCAGCTCGACTTTAGTCCTTTGCCGAGGAAGCAAAACAAAAGCGCGCGACGCTTCTCATCCAAGAAGCCAGGTAGATCCGAGCCTGAACCAGCGGCCCCGCAGACTGGTGGAGCCCGGGCTGCTTCCCTTGCCAAAGCTGCTCGATGACGATGCCATGGACCGCCACAGAAGAGGTGGATGCTGCGAAGATGGACACCGTGGTGCACATCACCCGGTACACCGAATGTTGGATGCCTCACTTGAAAATGTGTGCGTGTGCTTGTTTGTGGTTAAGTACCCCTTTTGGGGGATGTAAAGGGAAACCAATCAGGAATCAACACTTTGGGGTGGCCCTGTTTTGATACATATATACTCACTTGCCCTTTTCGGACCTCCCTCTCCTGCCGCCTGTCCGATCAAGCTTAGCTGATCTCCCACAGGCCTTGAGCATAAAAAGTGATCACCATTTGGGACACGAAACATACCAACATTTGATTGGGAAACCGAAAGGTCGGATAAAAAATGATTGGGAAACAAAAGGTCTGATCCGGTCGATTCGGGAAAAAACATGGACTCGCTCGAGACGCTCGTGTGCTTGCTATTCACCAGAAAGATCAGTAGGATCATTGTGAAAATGAAGAAGATCATAGCAAGAGAGAAGATCCATTCGGTTCCGATGATGCCCCCCTCGCGCTCCATCCTGAGTGCTAAACTTTCTGGCAAATCTCAACAGTTCCCATCCCCGTTTGGCCTCCTTTTAGGAACATTGACAACCATTGCCATGCAAAACTGAAACACTTGCTCATTCGCCGTGGTTTTGATGGGAAATGCAAACACACTAAACAAAAAAAAACCTGAACATCCCTCCCCCCTTTGGTCTCCTGTTGAGGAAAATCGAACAAAACCTCTGCAGGGTTGCTTGAGAAACTCGCACAACAAAATATACAGTTCACTGGTCCCAGCATCCTTTCCAGCTTCATTTCAGCCTGGAGCAGCTCGAAATCCGAGTGCTTCTTGTTCACGCAGTACTGAACATAATCCTTGGATCTGCTGAAATTGGGTGTGTGATTTTGTAGGGGACCCCCCCCAAAAAAAAAAAACAGAATAGACCCCAAATAGCAAAAACATGCCAATGATTGCACACCAGCACCTCCAACAGCACCCCCCGAAACGCGCCCCAAACAGCACTCGGCCGTCAATCGAGCAATAATGTGCCCACGCCGGCACTAGCACCTCGTCACCCCGACCCCCAAACAGCACCCCCCAAGCACCCAGCCATCAATCTCGCGAAAATCAAAAAGGAACCCAAACAGCATCCCAAAACACAACCTGCACCAGCACCCCAAGCTGCATGCCCCTTGCACCCTACCGTACCGTCGCCCCCCAAAACAGCACCTGCACCAGCACCCCAAACTGCATGCCCCCTAGCACCAGCCCATCAATCTCGCAAATCACTTTCCCCATTTTGTTAGAAGCTAGAACACCTCTAGTTTTCAGCAATCTGGGGAAATAAACATGGCGGTGTTCCTCTTGGGTCCCCGTTAAACCGGAAATGGGGTGCCCTCAAAAAAGGACAGACCCAAACCAGACTCTTGCTCAACATTGCCATAAATCCAGCATAGATCCTCCTCTCAAAGTCGAACAGTTAGACTTTTGACAGGAAATGAGGGTTGCAACAAACTATCGGCGCTCTTCGGCATCCCCTGTAAAAGGCGGCACAAGGCAGCACCAGGGTCCGCAAAATATGCATTTTTGCTTGGCAACCTCCCATGGAACTGCCAAGACTCGTGGCAGCAGTTCCCAATGTTTATGCACTGCGAGGTGCACTGGCACTTATTCCGGGGGCAGAAGGTATGGCATCCTCCGAAGATCTCACATGAGGCAGAAGTGTGGTTGTAGCCCTCCAACCTACCGCAGTGTCCGCCCTCATCGCGGGCATTGGCCTGACCTGTCAGGGTTGTAAGATTCGACTTCGCTTAAATCATGGTTTAAACCATGGCTTCTCCAAGTCGTTTAAATCAGTTAAACTCCTGGGTTCAACCATGGTCTAAACCATGGTTTAGACCACGAGTGCTTGAACAACCTTTGGGTTTCCCTTGATTTCAATCGACGGGCGCAAAAGAAAAAGCACCCTTCCACCTATGTGGATTGTTTTAGGGGGACGAGGGGTGGAATCCAACTTGGCAACGTGCTTTGCCCAACCTGGCCGTTCTTTCATTTTTGTACGGGAGCCCCGTTAAAAAACCACCTCAACTCCAAAAGGAAAACCACACACCACCTGTTTTTGGTGTTCCTTTGGTGTTCATTTCCAAAATACACCCAACAAAAAAACGGTACAGTAGGTTCCTTTGGGTTGTCTTTGGTTTTCCTTTGGGCTTCCTTTTTAAACCCAAAAAACCCCGGGGGGGGGGGGGGGTTCAACTCAAAAAAATCGCCACACCAAAAAATCGTCAGACCCCACCTGTGGGTGAAAAGCCAAAGAGCAGCACTGGCACACTGGCCACCAGCACGGCCCCACCAAGGCCCACCGAACACAGCTGCCGGACCCGCGACATCGCATGGGCTATATATATATATATATATACCGGCTTCTACAAAAACAAAACACCCGCAACGTGGCAGTATCCGGCAAAAAGAACGATCATACTCATATGAGAGGGTCAAAATCATATGGGTGTTAATTAAAGGTCTGAGGTGAAAAGCAACATAACATTCACATTGGTGCGCAAGTCTTAAGTGAGTGTGTGTGTGTATGTTGTGTGGTGTGTGTGTGTGGGTGCGTGTGTTTTTGTGCTAGTTGAAAGGGAAACCGAAGGGAAACCACCCATTTAACGGTCTCCCTATTGTGACACATACCCGCATTCTTCATGGCCTGTTTGGTTGGCCTTGGTGGATGGTTCCCAGAATCAAGTAAAATATCAGTGTGCTGGTGGGATACAATCGCATGTTGTGGTTTCCTTTTGCAAGAATTGAACCGGCAAGTGATTTGAACCCAACAAAAACTTGCATATTTTTTGGCACCTGTGATCACAACTTGTCCCACAGAGCCAACGACGACGCATCTTCAGCCTGCGGGTAACATTTGGGGCGAGGAGAAAACCCCTCACGCAGGTTCTGCCTTGCCCTTGGCGAACTGCGGTTTTGGGCGAACACGAAGTAGCCCAGGGACTCAAAGAGGTACACGTGGTTCACGAAGTACCAAAAGAACCCAGTCCCAAAGCACAACGTAGAAGGTGCCGGTGACCAGATTGTGGGAGTGACAGTTAATGAAGATCAAGTTTGGGGAGGTTGGAAAACAGGTTGAAAGAAGGTAAAGATAGGGATCGGGCCCGGGAACACCTCGGCGACCTGCCGCCCACCTCCTAGTGCCGATCAGCAGGAACACCACGGACCTTTTCCGCAATGGCACAGCCAATCGCCGCACTATGGCGAACGCACGCAAATCCAAGGGAATCCCGACGGGGGAACCAAATCTTGAGCCAAACGGCCATTCGGCCGATTCGCTTATGATAGACAACACGTGAACGAAACACACCCCCCTCATCCGATATCTGGACGAGAGAAAGGATGCAAGACAGTTGAGTTCACGACGAAAGGAACCAACCAAAAATGCCAGTGTCAACTCAGAGGTGAGCCAAACGGCAGCACCTGGGCCCCAGTTAAAATCCCGCCACCACCCCGAATTAGCGGGGCGACAGGGTTATTTGACGAATGGGCCACGTGAGTGAACAAGGACATATTGGAGGAGCCAGACGAAGATTCCTCTCGTGCCGCTCATGTATTGTCATGGGACAGCAACACGCGGAGGGGGACCCTATCTGGATCGCCGCGCCTCACAGCATGTCGCAATGTGGTTGGAGGTGGTACCGAGTTGGGAGGAAAAAGATAGAGATGTTCCGAAATTGGTGAGAAAATATCCGGCTACGGCCGGCCCGGCACTTCTAGTGCGGTCACAGCCTCACACAGGATCGCCAGGGGAACCGTCTCCAGCGCGCACGGCAGCGGTGCGGGAGGAACACGAACAACGCCGGATCAGCGGTACAGGGCAATGGAGACCATCACCCCCAGCAGTGCCGCATGGGCGAGAAGAGGATCGGTGCAGTCGCCTTTTTCGGCGACACGTGCGCCATCCTCGCCCTTCTAAGGCGGATGCTGATTGAGGTACCTGCCTACCACCCTGAACCGGGTTCTTCCCGGTCTCTGGGTGCGTCATCTCTCCGACGTCCACCGCGGTCACCTCGGTCGCCTCCTCCATCTCGACGGCGATCCTCACCACTGTGGTCGCCAGCCGGGGGTCGGCGAGGCGGAGGGGGATCTGATTGGTGACGTCGGTCATCCCTGCGCCAATCTCTGTGGCGATCGCGACGGTCATCGGCGGGGCCATCACGTCCGCGGCGCTCATCTCGCCCTGGACCGCGCCTCTCGGAGGGCTCCTCACGGCGTGGAGGAGGTCGGCGATCATCGCGTCGGCCTCCGCGGGTATCCCTGCCACGATCATCCCTTTGTCGGGGCGGGCCAGGATCCTCGCGTCCACCTTTACCAGGTCGGTGTCTCCCTCGACCCTTCGCCTCACCCTTAGGGCCGCGACGATCCTCGCGAGCCCCAAGCGCGGTCCTTGATCGATCGTCATCTCGGTGGGGTCGCAACTCATCGGCCGCACGAGTGGTCCGAGGCACGCCCGGAGGAAGCTCCCATTCTTCGTCGTCATCATCGCGCGGGTCATAGCCGCTACGGCCGCCCAAGGAACCAGTGACATCCCGTGGTGGGGACGCAGGAGTTCCGGGACCGCCAGACCGAAGACGAACCCGGGGAGTCGCGTCCTCGCCGGTAAAAGGATCCTTCTGGGTGTAGAACCCCTTGGTCCTGCCCCTTCTCTCCCCTTCTTCCGCACCGCTTCTCGCGGGGACCGGGGATGGACGGGCAGGCTGGGCCATGCTCTTAGAGCTGGGTTGCCCGCCAGGTGGGATGTGAACGCCCCCCTGCCCTTTCTCGGGCGCGGGGACCCGACCACGAGATGTCCTCCTGGCCTTGGGTTGGTCGGTGTCAGCCTCCAGCTCGGACTCGGTGTCAGGGGCACGAGTATTGACGGCCACGTCCTCTTCCTCAAACGGATCCCCAGCCGTTGTGACGCCCGCAGCAATAGAAACGGGGGGAGGAGGAGGAGGAGGAGGAACTGGCACAGCCCCACCAGAACCGATGGCGATCGCGGGGTCGGAAGCGGTATTTCCTGGGTGCAGGATCGGCCAGCTCCTGTTTGATGTCGTCCTGGGTTTGCGGACGGTCGGCCAAGCACGTGTCGTAGGCAACGGTGGACGTCCGGTAGATCAGCTCATCCATACTGCTGAGGTCGTTGAGCGTGTAGGCGTAGCCCTTCTTTACGCCTTCCCGTACCGTGTCCATAGCCTGCTTGAGACGCGCGGCGGGATCGAAGCCGGCCCTCCTCCGCATGGCTTGCATTACCCCACAGTGTTGTGCGAGCAGTTCCACCTGGGCCTTGAACGTCTCCCCGGACACATCGTTCGGGAGTATCGGAGAAAGATGCCCGGATCTCAGCCCAATGATGTGAGCTTCGACCATGTAGTATGACGTGTAAAAGCCGCAGCGGTTGGCGTTGAAGTTTGCGGTGGTTAGGCGTCTGCCCCACTCAGCCGCATACCCTTCATATTCTTCGAAGAAGTCGGGGACGGTGTTCCCGTTGAAAGCAAGACCCCTTACCAAGATCGCCTTTGCGACCCACTCTTCCACATTGTGGTCAACAGTGTCACGGTATTTGCCGTCAAGAACCTCGTCTCGGAGCGAGTCGTGGAGTTTCTGGAAAATGCCGTCCACGTCCTCTTTGTCGAGGTACTTAGGAGGTCGCATCCCAGACATCAGCAAGGACCGGGCGTCAACGGCGGGACTCTGTGAGTAGAGGGCCATTCCGATGGCGTTGGCGTCTGCGTTGTTCCACAGAGCGGGGACGACGCCCCCGTATTTCCCCAACCAGCTGGGAATCACCCCGTCAGTGCTCGCTATCGTGCGAGGGCCGCCGTCCGTGTCTCCGGTGGGCAGGACACCCTCATAGAAGATGGGAAGGTAGCAGGCAGTGCACAGGTGAGCGCCGATCGGATGAGTCGTCATGCACCTATGGCATGGAACAGACAGCACCTCCCGGACATGCTCCGCCTTGGTGATCTGGTGAGTCTTCTCCATCTCGTCCCGACACTTCCTCGGGTTCTCACTCACGGAGCTGAGGAAGTTGGGCGGATAGCACCATGGCCTCAAGTAAATGATGGAGCAGTCCTCCTTGAAGTAGACGCATCTCCAGTACCCGATCGCGATGTTCTCGCGCGATGCAAAGGTACCCTGACGAGTAATATGCATGCCCCCATTTTCCATGGAGAAGAAACGTGCATCGAGGGCCATGACCACATATCGGGGATCGCTCCTCTGGCGTCGACCCGAGGTGTGCAGCTCCGTCACATTGCTGTCGGTGATGCGGTCGACAGTGTCGTTGGGGCATTCACCGTGATCGCGGATGGGTTGGTACTCATCCGGCCTGGATGGGAGGAGCTCAATCATGGCTCGCCCACCCCAAATGATCGCTCCACGTTCTACGTAGAGCCGATACATCCGAAGTGGCACCACCTTGTAGAGTGTCTTGGGAACCACCTTAGAGGTGACAGGAAGACAAACAGGGCTCTCGTAGAGCATGTATTGATATCGTTCACGAAATGCTCGGTAATCAGTGTCAGATCCGATCTCAAGCGACCTTACCGCCGCTATGCGGGCGGAACCAGGCAGCAATCGACGCTCCTTGTCACGAATGACGGTGATGATGATCTCGAACATTCCCACCCCGTCTTCGAGGAAAGAAGACAGGAGGTACAACGAAAAGGCATCGTGGGACTCGATGCTGGTCCCGAAGTAGTGGCTCAGGTACTTCTTCAGTTGCATCACCGAAGTGACGTTCCCTTGCCCGCTGGCAGACGAGGCCTCCAATTCTGGGTCCTTGACCGCGCCAGCAGTTCCAGGCTGCACGGCTGTTCCACGGAGCGCGTCGCGTATTTCCGCGCATGCTCTCCTGTAATAGTGCGAAGAGGCGCCCGCCCTGCTCTCCACCTTCTGACGGATCTCGTCGGCGAAGTAATCCAGAAGCTCCGTGGGGGCGGGAACAATGGCCTGGATCATTAGGTCAGGGTCACTCCTGGTCGGGAGGATGGGTCCTGCTCTGGATCTCACTCCCATCTCCAGGAATCGGGCAATATCCCCGACTTTAGCGCACAGAGTAGCGACCGTGTTTCCGATCCTGGGGGCGATATCTTCGCCTCTCCTGGCGCCGAGGATGACCACATTCTTCTTGATGGATTCTTCCTTCAGCTTCTCGAGGTTTCGCCGGGTGGCCTCAGTGCCCTTCACCGCGCTGAGGCGAAGAACAGCAGGCTCTGGCTTGTCCGGTCGCACGAGCTGGCCGTCGGGAATCTGGTCAAAAATATGCGAGGCGGATTTCACTGCTGGAACGTTCCTATACTGACCCGGCATGCTGTAAAAGGCGTAGGAGAGAGTGTCATGCGAAGATGTCTCCCAATACGTGTACTCCTCGGAATCACGCGGGTCGCCAACGACGCGACTCACGGTCCTCAGCTCGGCCAGAGCACGCTCCGCCTCGAACTGTGAGCCGATGGTCGTGGGCAGCATGGCCCTCTCCTCCTCCGTGCAGTCGACGTATACGAACTGACCGGTATGCAGGTCCCTGGGCGCGGCGAATGGCCCTGCAGTGTCGTGAACACCCAGCAGAGCGCTGTGCATCCGCAGGAGGATGGGCGGGCGTGGCAGGAGCGTCAGGAGCTTGAGTAGCAATCGGGACAGGGTCGTCCTTCTTGTGGTCGGAGGCCTCCGTGGCGGTTGTTCCCGCTGCCTCCTCTCCAGTCACCACCGGTTTGTCCCGGGGTTCGTTCATGTCAACGTCATCATCGGGTTTGTGACCTTCTTTCTCCGCCTTCTCCCTGGACTCCTTGATCTCACGTGCTGTAGGACGTCGATAAGCCGGCCAGGGGATGCCCATGATTTTGTCACCACGGGTAAAGGCGGATTCATCTCTGCGAATGATAACCGCCCGATCCTCTCGTGATCCAGACATGGCCAAAGGGCCGCACATGGATCGGAAGACCTGCGCGACCGATTGCGCCAGGCAGTCCGGATACTCCCCTCTGAGCGCGGTGGTTCGCCATGTGTCAGGGATGTTGGGCTCCAGCTTGTTGCCACGGTCGTCAACCCGATCAAGTTCACCTACGATCTGGTGAAAGGGCAGCGAACCTAGCCGGGTCTTGCGGTGAGCGGCGTGGAGGCAGTCATAGAATGTCCTGATCTTCTGCAACCCAGCCACAGCACCGGCCACGTGCGGGTGGACGTGCCCCATCCTCCAGGCGGTCGCCAAAGCCATATCAAGGCCGGCACGGACCGCGGAGAGCTGAGAGTTAAGGTCATAGGCGTTCATGTACTCTGCCGTCCAAAAGGCGTCATCCAAGGGGATGACCTCGCCATTCCGGGAATCGACCATCCCAAGTCGGGTTCCGTCGTGCACCATTGCATCGCACCGACTCCTGTTTGGGTATGAATTGGAATTCCCAAGCGGCTGCTTGGCTTTTCCGAAGATGCCGGTGTGGTGGTCGCCGGACTCGCCCTTTCGGGTTACGAACTTGGAGTCAATCTGATCACGAATCTCCGGCGGGTACTCAGGGGGAACGATCGTCTCCATAACCTTCGTCCACTCGTCAGCCTCGGTTCTATGCGTGGCCTCCTTTCCGAAGTGGACATACTGGTGTTGCCTGGGGCCATGCACAGTGCATTTGTCCGCATATGCGTGGGCCCAGTCAACCAGTGTGGCACGTTTGGCCATTTCACGTTGCCCATGGCGATCACTGGCGATGGCAGCGTTCAGCGTCCTCGATTGATCACCTTGCTCTTTAGTCACCTGGTCCGAGTTCCTCGCCTTGTTTGCGTAGCTGGCCACGATCGGCTCGAAATTTTTCTCTCGAGCGGCGATGTGATGAAGTACAAATCTGTCGGGCCGGGCTCCTTGTCCTCGCCATAGTAATTGGGATTCCGTTCTTCGGGTTCCTCGAGGCCACCGTGTACCGGGTCCGTCGACTCTGTGGCGCTAGCCCGGACGACCCTATGTCGGGACGATCTCCGCTGAGCTTTCCACGCTTCAAGCGTGTGAAAGGTCTCCTGCGAGTCAGGGTCAAAATACTCACCGTCGGGGGTGATGACATATCCCTCAACGGAGACCCCCGGGTCCCCGGTGGGTCGGGGTCTACCTCATCGAACTCTGAGAGATCCTCCTTTGTCGGAAGCCCCCCCGATCCGGTACTCCCCCCTACTTCCATTGACGCATCGACGTCTGGTACATCGTCAGTTGTCTGATCAAGGGTCTCCATGAGGTCCTCAAAATTCTCCACACCGCTGAGATCGACCGGCCTGGCCACTGGCGCCGCGGGCGGCGCGCCTCCAGGGGCAGGGGTGGGGGCAGTGGCGGGGGCGGCCGGTTCTACCGGCGTGCCGCGCCAATATGCCTTCTCAGCATCAACATCCATGTCGTCATCCTTCTCCTCGACGGTAGGGAGTGCGGGAACATCCTTCTTTTCACTGCCCGTTGGTTTCTTCAGCTCCTCAGCCTTCTTCTTGGCCGCCTCGGCAGCCTTGCGAGACGCCTCAGACGTAGCAAGGCGCGGGAAATTGCTCTCGTCCTTCCCGGGCGGAGTCAGCACAGATTTGGGCAATGGGCCCCCCCAACGGGGGGCCTTTGGTGGGTCAGCTGGCTCGGGAACCGGCGAACTCCCCCCGGAAGTGCGGGTAGTCGGCGCCCGAGCGGGAGGGGCACCCTTGGCAGCCGTAACCGGGATCCGGCGATCTAGCTGGCATGCCACCCTTTGCGGGCACGGTAGGGACAGGGGCCTTGGGGACACTTCTAATGTCAATGGGCCCCTTCGCCTTGGCCTTGCTGGGCGAGGCTTTCGGTGGCGAGACAGGGCGCGTCGATGGCGGCTTCGTCTTCGGTGTGGGGCCTTTGGGCTCGGCCTGACGGGTTGGGGCCTTCGCTTCAGAGGGAGCCGCCACCTGTGCGGGGGGGCGTCACCTCGGATGCCGCATCAGTCATCTCCACGTCATGCGACTGGCCAGAGCTATCTGTCCCGGCGATCTTCGCTGACGGGGCGGCAGAGTAAGTCAGTGAATCATCCCAGACCTTGGTCTGCAGAATCCTCTCCGCCTTCACTTTCGCGTCCTCGTCGGGTGGGTACATGGTCTTCTTGTACAGCAAGCCCAACGTTTTCGCAGCGTTGGCCGTACTCATGACGCGGTGTAGCGTCCACGAGATGTCCACTGCCGCACTGACGAGTGCCGGGAGCGCTAACGCAGCTCTGTACTTGTTCGCGGGGGCGCCGGAACTGCCTACACAGTGGTCGCCCCAAAATGCGAAATCCGCAGGAACCACGATCAGGTTCCTCTTCATCGCTGCCCTGATGAAGGTCGTGATGACGCCGAGCATGTTTGTATTACGTGCGGGTTGAAGCCACGACGCAACCGAAATGAGGATCACCACATTCGATCCAGCCCTCCTCACAGACTCAAGCCTTTCCAGGGTGAGGTGGATGAGGGTCTGCGCGTTGCTCTTGATGACCGACACCTGCTTTTTCTCATCCCAATCGGCCAGGTCATGGAGGCGGGTCGCAAAGATGCAGGTGTCATACTCCATGGCCTCCCTTCCAACCGCTTTCTCGCGGTCATGGATGAGCCGTGAGGCCTCTTCGACCAGGGTGGCGATGGGGATGTGGTAATCATGATCCCCATATGGGCAGTGGAACTGGACCTTCGGGGTGGACCCTTTTCGCGGCCCACTGTCAGTGGACCGGAGAATGTCCAATTGCGCACTGAATTCGTCCGCCGTGATGTACGAGCCCTTCTTGGTCTTCCCGCGCGATGCAAAGCAAAGATCGTAGAAAACAAGCACCTGGGCGTTGGCCTTGATCGTTGGCTCCTCCAGATATGTGGGAGGCCCCCATCCCGCCGCCATTGCGGCGAGGATACCAGTGATTCCAGTTGTGCTCATAGGCAGGAGGCCCTTCAACACCGACGGTATGGTCGGAACATCAGAATCGATGCATGTGAGGGCGAACTCCGGGAATACGGTCAGGATGACGTTCCTGAACATTTGGTTTCCCCAACCTATCCACTCTTTTTCGAGGGCGTTCTGGTCATACGTAGTCAGGTGAGAGGTCTTGGGCCTGCTCAGGCTAGGAAGCACATCACTCTCGGGGTTCGTGATCCACTCCTGTTTGTACTTTCCGATCATCTTGTCGATGTCAAGGAATATGGTAGATGGCGCCAGATGCTCTTCCATGATGTAACCCGGATATTTCGGGTACTCATTTTCAAGTGCAAATGGGATCGATGACCCAGCCTCCTGCACCTTCACAGCGTAGGTGTTGCTGACAAGGCGATGCCTGGCGAACTCCGGGCTGAATCCACCAGTCTTCGTAGGGGTGCTAGGAGCAGCCAACCGCTCCAGTTCGCGCTTGGTCGCGCCAATCTCCCCGATGGCATTAGGCTGAAAGAAGGCGCGCTTCCTCCAGGAGAGCGATGGAGAGCAGGGGTTAACCTCAATGTAAGGGTTGAACCGTTGCAACTCACTGTCTCCATTCGAGTAACACGTGGAGAACCCCTCACCACCCGTGATCAACTCCAGGTCATGGGAGAACTTGATGGCGAGAGCGAAGATAGGTGCCCGAGCCAACATGAGACGCCGCGTTTTGTCCCCGCGGGGGTTGTCGCCGTTGGCAGCGTCCACGGGGAGCATGAAGGAAAGGTGGGCCCAAATTCCTTGGCCGTAGTGCGCCCACGGGGTGTACCCGAGCGCTTGGCTGTAGATCAACGTCCAAATCCCGAGTTTGTCCTCGGACTCTGAACTCACCACTTCTTCATGGGCGATGGAGGCCCAGAGGGAGAATTGGCTGAGTCCGTGAGCCCAGAGCTTGTTCTCAATGCTCCCCTGCTGCCAGTGGTTCCAATTCGGGGATTCCGCGTCAATGATGGACGAGAGAGAAGGTACGATCCAGTACCCCTCGCCGGCTGTGATGCCGTTGTCGTGGGCCACGTTGGTCACCCCGGGGGTGGCAAGCCTCTCAACCTTTTTCCACAGGAAGAATTGGTCAAGCACGGTAGCGACCTTCAGCTCAGAGGTCATGTGCTCCGCAAATGCACCAAACCCGCCGTAGGCCTCCATAGACGGCAGATGGTCGATCGATCTGCTAGCGGCCCTGTCCTGACACATGTTGATGATGTCCTCCAAGGTTCTATCCTTAATGAGGGAGATGCCGTCAACAACGATCTCTGGGGGTACAAACATAGCAAGGGGGCGCATCTGTAGCCACTTTCTCACTATGGAGGGCTCGTACTGAGTGAAGCTGCTGATGCCTCCCGTGTGTTGGGAACGACGCGGATCAGCCATGTCATAGCAGCCGTGCGTGAAGCCGACGTAGCTTCTGTACTGGTTCTGCCTGACCGCCGAGTACTCAGTCCTCCAGCTTTTCTTCAATTCCCCGTCGGCGTTCGTGATGGATGAAGACCACCCTCCTCCGGATGGTCGACAGCAGGGGTATACTGCCGGGTCGACGTCATTCGCCTCATCAATCCCGAGCGGCGCTATGCGGGCATCAGGGATGTAATGGGTGGCAGAGCCACGGACAGGGATCGCATCGCACAGAATTGCCGCAGCTGTCAGGGCATTGTGCTCGGTTGCGACAAAACCAGAATCCTTGAGCAGGGCAACGATGTTAGCCGCCCTACCTCTTCGGTAATTTAGGATCTTGGTCCTAACATCCTCGGGAAAGGAATCGTAACTGTCGCACTTGACGAGACCATTGATCATAGTCTCCACCTGCTCTCCGGTGATCACATCGCTCAAACGGGCAGCCTTTAAAGCCGCACGACCGTTAAGCTTGGAAACCCAGCCGTTGAAGCTGTTTTGCAGGATGTTGGCCACGGCTTTGACGCGGCCGGTGACAGTGTAGGGAAACCGCAACGAGGATGCGCTGCGAGGTGTGGGGAGGCTTTTCTCAGCCCCAGCCCTTGTGATCGACCCGCTCTCCGCGGAAGCCATATCACAGAACTCGCGTTGATGCAGCGGAAGTAGGAAGTGGTTCAAGGCGACCGCCGGCGGCGGTGCAGGAGGGCGATGGAGATCACCAATGGCCGCACAGCAGCGGTGCGTGAAGGTGGTGAAGATCACCAGCAGCCGACCGGCGGCCAAGGCCGGGGTGGAAAGTCCGTCTAGGACACGTCACCCGGGCCAGGGATTGTCGCAGCAGCGGCCCAGAGCGCGAGGCGGGGCGGCTACGTGCAACACTCAGGTTCGCATAAATAAATGAGGTAGAGAAGCTCAATCAGATCAAATGAGGAATCATACACATTCTCAAGATCGACAGTACCATCAAGAATAAATAGAAAGTCAAAGCCCCGCGTGTAGGGGAAGTTCCATAAGGTCCTGAGGTGATCAGTAATGTGCGTCACTTGCCGATGTCGGCTTCCGAGGAAGTCGTTGTCAGCTGGGAGAGCCAAAAGGCGGCATGTAATACGCTTAGAATCATCCCATACTGCATGGCGAGCAACATGTGTACAATGGTTCAAAAGAGATCGAATACATCAACCGAAACTCCTTCGAAAATCTTGTCCCAAGCAACATCGTGAAAAGAGAAATCATCCTTCCCGTTTCGAAGCGATATGGAGCATGTTACAAAGCGCAATCGATCATTGGTCCGTTTGTTCACGGCAACGGTAACAACAGTGGCGTGACCGTAAGCTCCAACCTGGCAACTGCATAGATTAGACCTATATAGGTCATGGTCATCAATAAATTGACGGATTTTCTGAATACAGAGTCCGGGTAGGTCACCACCAAACCCAATAATAATGCCAAAATCGTGATGAATGGCATTCAGGGCAAAGGCAAGAGTAGAGGCAGTAAGCGCGTCGCACTTCTGACGGAACTTCCTGATCTTGGACCAATCCCTTTTGCAGGAATCCGGGCATGAAGGAAAAATATTGAAGATGGCAAAATTATCTCTTTTTCCTTTTAACCCAGGGTACGTAGATCCTCCGGTACCTCCATCATCGAGATCGATTTTTACGACTCTGTGCCCGCGCTGAGGGGGCAGGAGTGGCAACACAGAGGAGTCAATGACGACGGTCAGGCTGTCATTCTCAGACGCCCTAACCTCGTTGACTGAAACCCTGCAATCTGAGATGTTGGCGTCGTTGATGAAGGCGTTGAACTTTGAGTCATGATCGGATTCAATGCGAACCCCCCTGATTGGTGGAAGAGCAGGAGCGGCAGGGGGAATATGCACGGGTTGGGTGGGGTGGGAGAGATATGATTGCAGAAACCCCTGCTTGAACATCCCAAGGGTGTGGAGATTTTTGCTCCGTACGATCTTGTCGACACACGCCTTGGTGAGGATGTCGGCTCCCTGATAGTCCGAAGGGCATGCTACGAAACGGAATATCTTGTCATTATATCGCTCATTGAGCCACGCGATATCAACCCGCTGGGTACGTGACATGTACCGCATGTTCGGGTTGTTGCCTGTGACGATTATTCTGCAAGCAGCTTCATTGTCCTCAAGGACGCTGATGGGTTGTGGGATCGAAGCGTCATATTTGATTTTGCACTTACATACGATTGAGTCAGAGGAGCCGTGACCGATGGCAAAGTGCCAGAGAGCGGCGAGCATCATGGCCTCCTTAGAAATGCCGTGATCGAGGGCGACAATTTCGGCCTCGGGAGTAGACTTCGAAACAGATGTCTGTTTCTTGCTCACGGCGGTGATGGGCATGTAGGTGCGGGGGCCAACGAGGCACACGAGGACCCCGGATGTGCTTTTTGCGTCGGTTCGATCACCGGCGAGATCAGCGTCGCAGTAGGTGACGACTTCAATCATATCAGATCGATCGCCAACCCATCCATAGAGGTGTAACTCAATGGTGGAATTAATGTATGACACGAGCCTGTGAAGCTTCTTGTCGCACAATTGGTTCCACTTCGTGATTCTGCCGGCAAGCGCTTGCACAGGTCGGATTAAATCATATCGGCCCATTCGAGCACCATACAGAATCTTCATTAAGACTTGTGCTGCTGCGTCGCCAAGGACGCCAGGCCTGGCAGAGATAATCTCGATGTCTTCTTTCTGGTCAACGAGTTTGTCAAACTCCGGGTTTACCGGGTTCTCGTCAAATTCGGGCTTGCTCTCATCGAGGAACGGGGTCTCGACAGTCTGAAGAGCCTTGGGAAATTTCGATTGGCATAGTTCGAGGTAACGTTCAACACATGCTTGCATGAAGCAAGATTCGTTGTACTTGATGAGGTTGATCTTGACTTTGCCGCGACATGCGTCGGCAGCAGGTCTTCGGTCCGGCCCAAAACGCATCTCGGGTATAGGCTTTGAGGGAGGATGTCCAACAGTCCAAGCAGTTCTTGGATCGAAGGGCCCATCAACGGTGGCTGATCTGAACTCGTGTTCACAGCCGAGATATCTCTTGAGAGGACGGGCTCCTCCATGTTGATGACGGAACCTATGAGTCTCCATCCCTCGGCGGGGTTAGCCGATGGGCCACTTTGCTTGAAATCGTCAACATAGACGACGAGAAAGGTCTCAAGTGCAGGGTGACGAAAAACGCTGGGCCAATCGGGGATGGGCACGAAGCCAACCTTTTTAAGTTGGGTCTCGCAGTGCTGTTCCCAGAAACCTCCAGCGTCAGGATGTCCATAGAGCGCAAGAACAAGGGGGCATACTGGGTCCTGCATGGTCTCCCACTCCTTCGGCCATTGGTCACGGGGGAGACGTATCCAGGTCTTGGTTCCGCCGAGCAACGCCTGCGTATACGCGGATTCTCCGTCGCTAACCTCAAGCGAGTTTCCTGGCAATAGTCCGTATGCGTCAGCAACCTTTCCCGCCGCCATGGTGGCAGGGCACGAAGTGATTTCGGAAAACAGTGCCCAGGCATTGGATTCGTCTCTAACATGACACCCCTCGAAGACAACACGGCCCTTGAACTTCCTGTTCGGGTCATCCTCGCCGAGTTCGTGATTCTTTCGACGCATATGTCAAAGATTCGGCCGACATGAACTTTGGTCCCTTCTTGTTTTGCCTCAGCAGCGACGTCACGCCACTCACGCACCCTGGATTGGTCCCAGCAGCCAAGATCCCTAAGCTTCTTCCACTCCTTTTCTAGGGCGGCAAAAGCCTTGGGATTGAGCTTTGCCTCCTTCCGAGGCACAGGGCGAGCAACGCAGGCGCTGAACGGAGGAAGCCCGAGAAATGGACTGTGACCGGATCCATCGGCCCCACGAGGCATGGCAAACCACTCGGTGTTTCCAGTGGAGGACCACGAATGTGAGGGGAAAGTAGCAGATGCAGCGGGGGCACCTTTGTCAGTGCTGCCGAATCCTTGCCCCCCTCTTTCGGTGACACGCGGCTTTTGCACGCATATGATGGGTTCAAGAATAGAGACGCGCTCTAGAATGAGTTGCGCGATTTTGTCTCCCTTTTTGACGAGGAAGTCGCTGTGTGAATGGTTGAAGATTACAACCTTGATCTCTCCGGTATAGTCGGGGTCAATAACGCCGGCACCGATGTCAATCATGTGCTTGGCCGCAAGGCCAGAGCGGGGGGCTATTCTCCCGTAGACCCCCTCGGGAATGGTGATGGCGAAGCCAGTCCCGATGGTGGCTTTGTCGCCAGCAGGAACTTTGTGGTCATCGGCCGAGCGAACATCCAGACCAACGCTTTCAGGAGTCCCGCGATTAGGGACAGTGACCCCTTCCCGAAGAGGGTGGATGTAGAGTGCATGGGGGTCCCTCTTCCATGCAGCACGGTTGTTGGGCTCGGCGACAGCGACAGGAATCGTAGACCTCTCAGTCCTCCCTTTGTACCAGGACTTGATGATTGTCTGGCACATCTGCTTCGGATAGAGAGCAGTGAGCGGAGTGAGGGATCCCTCAATCCTGGCGTGCGCAAACCCCTTTTCATGGTGACATGTTCGGCCCCCAAGCGCGGCGGCGAGGTCGGAAGAGTTCGTGGCGATTCTCCACTGCTTCCGGATGGGCGTCCCGTTTTTGTCCTTCATTCCGAAGTCGCATCCGTCAATATTGACAGTGAGAATCTCAGGGTCGTCAAGAAACTTTTTCATGAAGGGTTGAGACCACCCAAGGCAATGACGTGGCCATTCATAGGCAATTCGTCCGCCACCCTTCCGCACTTCACGAGAAACACGAATGAAGGCCGCGAACATGATTTGGGACTGTCTTCGAGCGTCGTTGAGCTCGGCAGCGAACTCGGGTCCGTACTGAGACAGGTTAACGTATTGCCAGGTACTCCAAGGTCCACAGGGAATAGAAGACCAAAGATCGCATTTAGGATTCTTCCTAACGATCTCGATCAGCCTCCTAACATCCTTACCCTTAAGGATATCAAAGGAGTCCTTGTGCACGCGAATGGCATCTCCACCACATTCGAACATCGTGGCGGAAAGTGCGGAATCGGCTTCGCACGCAAACTCAATGAGGAGTGATTTAGTGGAGGTGGCAGGAGCGCCAGGGAGATCGTCGCCGGACTTGGAGCGAGATTTCTCAACCTCAAGCTCCCTCTCAGTGCTGACATAGATCCTTCGCGCAATGAGCGACATGGCTCTCCAATCATCGGAAGAGATGGAGTTGGGTTTTCCCGTTCCGGTGTAGGGACGTTCTTTGCGCTTAGAGGATTGAGGATAATCAATATCCTCTTTACCTCCTGGTGGCACGTCTTCGCAGAGCGGTTTCTTGGGAGAGGGACGCCTCCTCTTGGGCGCGCAGCCCTTGTCAAAGAGGATGGTAACCCCGGTCCAGAACTTGTGTGTTCTAACCCGATGGCCGCTGGCATATACATCACGGGAATCGCGATAGACCTCGTCTCTGGAGTCGAGGAAGGTGCAATGAGTGATCCTCACGTCGTCGAGATCAGCTTGGATCGGCCCCCCTGAAGGCAGAGGACGGGTGTCGTCTCCAAAGAAGTCCTTTCTCGCCTTGATGTGGTAGCGATGCCAGGACCTTTCTTCTTCAAAGCGCACCCAGTAATCATCCCTTTTGTCAGGGGAAGAACCGTCCGAGATGTGACGATCTATGAGGTCAGTCTTAGGAACATTGTCGAAGTCGTCATTCTGTCGATGATTTTGACGATCACCCTCGTCGTCTTCAGGGTCAAAGCGTCCCTCGTCGAAGCTGAACGACTCGTCTTTTCGGGGCAGATTCTTCCCGCTGAAGTGATCAGGGCTTGACAGGCGATCATGCTTATATGATGCAATTTCACGGGTACGAGCCTCATATGCTTTTAGCAGAGGAAAGACGTACGGTTCTTCAGCATTGTGGTAGATCTGCTTCACTTGGTGGATACTGGGTCGAACAACTCCAGCCTGAAAGTGCTCGAGGTCGGCAACATAGTAGTCGCCCTTCCATTTCCCTCCAGGTTCGAACCGGTAACCAAGGAAAACACCAGGTTTGGCGACAGGAGCGAACTTGGGAGCCTTATATTGATCGTGCTCTTCACCAGGAACAGCGGGAGCGATACTAGATTCTTCTTCAGCAAAGTCAGCAAGGGGATCATAGTCGCAGTCACGCAGAGCTTCCTCGATTTCTTCGGCTGACATGGGCTCATATTCATCATCAGAAAGGGGTGCGCCTTCCTTTGAGGTTTCGCCCCATTTCTCGAGAGCGTGGACGTCGACCTGAAAATAGGCTTCGCCAATCCAATCTTGCGATTGATCATCTCTATGATCACTCAGGTTCCTCCACGTGGTTGACTGAATGGAGTCATTTTCACCGTTGAGATACTTAATGATGGTGAGAGTTTCGTCAGCGAGGAAATCAACGTCGATTGGGCAGTTGGAGCCCCTTGGATCGAAGAGTTTCTTTCTGGGCGTCCGGTGTATACGGATAACGCACTCATTCTCTTCGTCTTTGCTCCAATAGTCATCGTCAGCAGACTTATTTTGATCTTCGGGAGCGTTTTTGACCCCCCCCTTTTCAACTCGACGCGGTTTGGGAGCGACGGGGAAGAAATCAACCAAGCAACCGAAGGGAAGAAGCTTGCCGTTGAAAGGAAGGGGGGCGTGTCTTTTGGACCACGCGCTTCCACCTCCCCGATTCTCGATGTTCCTAGCGACGGCAAAGTACTTTGTTGCGTAGGGCCACCATCGGGCTTCTAACCCGGCTTGACGTAAAAGCACACGTGCACCATGAAGGACTAATTTGACTTTGTTTTCAATGATGCCGTTGGTCTTTGGCATCCCCGGAGTAGACCATTCATGTATCCAGCGCAGTTCTTTGCAAGCACTGACAAGTTCTTTAGCTTGATCAGTGTGCATCATCTTGATGTCGTTCTGAGGCCCTGCGAAGCGGTTAAAAGCGTCAACAGTGTTCGCATCAGAGCGGCTCATGACAGGCATGACGTCAATCCACGAAGTGGCGAGATCGTAGAAGACGATGGCATCGGCCTCGCCGTTGATGCCTCTGTCTCGTAGGCCTTGCAGAACCATTGTGTCGGCGGTGACTAGGTCGCCAAAATCCTCGGCTCCGTGACCAGCCGCGCCCTTCTTCCGGAACAGCCTAACATTCTCCATCTTGGCACGCTGGCAGTGAGAGCAAAAAGGATTCTTGGGAAGATGGGTCATCATGTGGCGGAGGGTCAAGGCATCGGCCCTCCAGTCTTCGGCGCTACGCAGAGGGCCGTGGCCTTCAAGCTCGACGGTATCCTCATTTGGGTCAGAGGCAGAAGGATCAGGGTCAGGTGAACCAGGATGGCCTTCGGATGCCGCAGGCATGTCGTTTGTTGCCTCCGGGATGACATCCCCGGAAAGAGCAGAAGGAGCGGGAACAGCAGGGATGTTAGGGTACTGGTCAGTCATCGGAGAACTGAAGTTGCAACGTGAGGCAGGCAAGTACGGGACGTTGTTCAGCACGTCGAGTACGATTTCCTTGCCACCAGGTCCTTGAAGGACGGGAAGCTCACCTGCGGGCCAGGTGAAGGTATAACCTTGCTCCATACAGCGTTTACCAATTGAGATGAGCGATGGCGTGTTCTGCATGACGTGGGCATCGATCATCTCGTCAATGTCCTGCATATCAGCAGCGATGCTTCCGAGGGTCGATGCCGTACCGTTGGCGGTCTGCAGAGCGTGGGTACGTCCAGTTTTCTTCACCAGACTCTGCTCTCCGGCGCTAAGTTCGTTCAGTCCAACAAGATCGATGGGACAGCCTGTATCAGCAAGCCAACGGATCGATCGTTCGTGCCCAGGAGCGGAGGGAGTAGAGGACATGCGCGATGCTCTATACATCATGCGTCGTCGAATCGGTTTAGATTCGAGGTATTCGCCCTCCTGATCAATAGCGACCTGCTCCTGCATGGATAGTGCGCGGAGAATGGCCTTCTCACTTTGGCGCTCAATGGTGATCTTTGAAGCATTCTTGAATTCCCCGGAGTGAGTATAGGATGGATTTCGAGACTTCTGAGACACATGCGATATCTGCTTCATGAGAACGTTATCAGCAACGACGATATACTCAATCATGGCGGAGTCATTGATTTGAACTGTCCGGCTGCACTTGTCGTTGTAGACGTTCGGACGCATAGCAGCATTCCAGGCGGCGCGCTTGACAGGGTCAGTATACGACCAAAAAGTAGTTTTCACGTCGCCGGTAAAACCGATAGGGCAGAACATCCTGTTCCGCGAAGTGTCAGAAGTGATGGGAAGGTCCTGGATAACCCGTCCATCGAGGATGGAAACGGTCCGTCTCCACACCACATGCTGTAAGTCGGGGCCTCCACCTGTGGGTCCCTGAAACATGCAAGCCCGGTGATCGGTTCTAGTGCATCAGTGGCCCCAGGTGCGGGGCTGTCAATCCGCCCATCAGGATAGGGATTCGACGAATCACCCCCTTGCACAGTAGCAGGGGCACCGGGCTTCCTGGGAAGCGGAGCTAGGTCAGGAAGGGGCTTCTCATGCTTGTATGTACATTTCGGACGCGTGCACTTGCCGGCGTTTAGCCACTCTCTGCAGTACCCTGGGTATATGGGACCGTCGTCATCGTGGGGAGATTTCGGTTTCTCCTCATGCGCCTACATTGCCCCTTCTGCCAATCATGACAAACTCCAGGGGTGGCAGGATGCTCATGGCGGCGATCTCTTCCTGGAGAAGGACGCTCCCTACTATTTCGCCTGGGGTCATCAGACCGCGTTTTTCCGCGATCACGGTCACCTGATCTCTCGCCCCCTGTCTTGCGAGTATCCCCAAAAGGCGAAGGACGGCGTACCCCAGGAGCGGCGGCATTCGGGTTGCGATCAGCATGTGGCGATCGGGAGTACATCCGATCCTTTATCTCAGAGACATTGTACCTCGTCCTCCACCTCGACACAGCGTTACGAGCGGCCCTCATGATCCAGTCGTAATTTTGTACGTCTGGATTACGATCCCAGTGTTGTACGTCAGGCATCAAGCACGGTGAATGTCGAACTTGCTCAAAGAAAACATGCTGAAGAACGTGGTGATCAATCGGTGCGGTGATTCCGCCCAGGAGTCCTTCCCATTTATCAAGGAATTTCTCGAGCTGAGGTTCGCCAGACCCGGCAGCTCTGCCGAGGGATAGGCGAAGAAGTTCATTCGTGCGGATAGACTGACTCCCGACTTCATCAGGACGAAGGTATTCAATCAGACAGAATAGGATCTGGCGGCTTTTTAGCCTCGTTCCCCTTTTTACCTGAGCCTCTTCAGTCAGCCTGCTGATCTTGGCAACTATAGGTTTTGATGTGATGCATTTTCTCAGTGCAGCATTGAACCTATTGTCAAGGATCGGGTAGAGGCACTCTTCATCAAGTTCCTCTATTGTGCTGGCGTTCTCGACACTCATGACCCAAGACATGGCATATGGCGAGTCATAGCTGAATGCGTTGCTCACGATTTCTCTCGTGGAAATGATCCAGTCTCGCAACTCGTGCGGTGCAGGCTCTTTCTCGAGCTCTATGTTGGCGCACTTGTTCGCCTCAGATGGCAACGAAGTTAAGGGCGGCCGAGTGGCCTGCCCAAAAACATGGGGAGGTAGAACGCCGTCTCTGCCAATGGATATGGCACAAAGAGAGCAACTCCCAGACGATGGTGGGCAGAATGCGGAACACAAAGAAGTGCGGCACAACGAACAAGTTTGGAAGCGTGGAGGTGTCCCGGGGATACTGGACTTGACATTTATGTTGCATCGAGGGCAGACTCTTTCTTCAGCAGAAGATCGGCGAAGGTCGGGAGCCCCAATACCGCCGACGCCACCGGCGCCATGCACACCCTTACCGAGTCCCGGTGGAAGAGAGAAACCAGCTGGCCCGCCAGAGTTATCCTGTACTCCGTGATGAGACTGTTGATTCTGCTGATTTGTCACAGCAGTGTCAGGCCCGTACCTTCCACGAATGACTCCCTGAGACGTTCCATGCTCGACCTTACCAGTGAAAATTCCCCCCGTAGGGGAACATCCGGGATATGTGCCGATGGTCCCCCTCGGAGCTGCTCGCCCGACTACGGGCGATGACATTGCCCTTGGCGGCATCGGCCCAGCGGCTCCAGCGTGGGAACAGAAGCCGGAGTTTCCTTGTTGCGGTTCAGGACTCCGATGTGACGGATCTCCACGTGATGGCCCGGACCCAGGATCAGGAGCAGTGCCATCCCGTTGATTATGGTCAGGAATGCTACCAGGTCCTCCAGGCCCCGCACTGGGACCGCGATGCTTGGTTTTCCCATCGGGGCCAGCTCTCAGGCAGCCGAGGCAAATAGGTCGAACATCTGACCCAAAACGGCGCACATCGTCGGGTGAAGCGATGTGTTGATCGCAGTATTCATCCTTGCATATAAGACACGCCACAAGCCCGTGTCTCCCTCCCCTCCCTCTGCATGCGCGGCATCTAGGAAACTGATCGCTACATTTGAAACATGAGTTACAATCATGATCAAAGCAGTCTTCGCAGACTGACTTGCCGCAGCTTCGGCATGGATAGCGAGGCTCCCGATGCTGTGGATGCCCAGGCTCCTCATGAGCGCATCTGGCCCGGTTATCAGGGGCAGCGCCGGCAGCCCGAGCAACGGCCCTCGTTCTAGAGGGATCCCTGCCAAAGATGGGGGCTGATGGTGACGGTGGAGGTGGCCCTGAAGGAGGAGGAGGTGGAGGAGGTCTCGCCGAGCTGGCGATGCGAGCATCGCGAGGAGGAGAACCTCTAGAAGCTTTTCCCTGGGTTAAGGGATCCGTGTCCCCAGATTTCTCCCAGGGCACCGTCCCAGCGACCGAAACAGCGCCAGCACTTGAAGATGCGCAGACAGCAGGAGGTTGTTCCCTCAATTCAGCGATCTGCATGTTGATCTCATTGACCCTCAACACGAGTTTCATAAATTGCTCTTGCATGTCTCTTGGATAGGAGCCTAGGCTTTTATCATGAAGGTCCTTGACACATCTAGCAATACGGGACAATTGGAGCTTGAACTCTTCCTGTTTCCGTGAGTTCTCGTTGAGGGCTCCGGACATCCTATCACTGAACTGCTTCAGGTCGGTCGCAGGAACAAGGTGCTGGATGTACGTCTCGACGTTCCCACGGATGGTTCTCTCCCTTGAGATGGTTCCCTCAATGTCAATGACACTGCGAGAGTTCGCCTCAACTTCGTCCTTGATTCTTCGAACTTCAGCCTCAAGGGCCCCGACCTCGGAGAACTTAAGGAGCTGGACCTTGACGTTCTCAAGTGACTCGGCCTGCTCGCGAAGTTCGGCGGCAGATATGATGACCGAGTTGGACCTCTCATCATACATCTTGAGGCGCTCATTCATCTCCTTCTCGCTTCGGGCGACCCACTCGTGGAAATCACGGAACTTGGCCTCGTGTTTTGAGAGCGTTCCGGCGACGGCAGAGAAGGATGATTCAACCTTCCTCTCGAAAGTGTCAACACGGCTATTGATCTTCTTGATTTCACCGACGCAAACGTTGATATCATCCCTGCATGAACGAATCTCAGTTCTGCACCCCTGGATTTCGGCCTTGCATCCCTTTACCTCGTTGTGAATCGCGAGAAGCAGTCGCTGAAGCTCAGATGCAACCGGATGGCCGTCACTTGTGGATGCAGACGGGGCAGGACGACTATCAGCGTCATAAGCTCCACGCCTATCCTCATTCCTGTCGGGAGTGCAGCCCGGAGTTCCAATTTGAAAGAATGTAGGGATGATGGAGTTGTTGACCGGTTGATTTGATGGAAGCCCTCCATTTCCAGGGGCAACGGTGCTAAGTCCAGGTCTCCGGCTCCTGGGCGTAGAGTTGATCCCGTCATCAGTCTCCTTCTCAGACATCGGGGCATTGGAGCTGAGCCCAGATCCCGCGGAGTGGATAGGAACGTCAACAGGGTCGTGATGAGCGGGGGGATTAGATCGCAATCGGAGGGCAGCTTCACGTCTTTCGGGTGACTCAGAGCTCCTCTTTGTGGCTCGCGAGTCAGTGCCGGTTTGTCCCGACATATTATCGAACGATGACGATCCGCGATGTTGAGCTTGATCTGGATCAGGTTGAGTGAGATCAAGCCGTTGAGCAACGTCATCATTGAATGGCTTAGGGGAAAGTACTTTGGCAACGCGGCTCGGCGGGAGCGATGTCGTTCGTCTCTCTGGTGTGACCTCGGCCTCATCGATTACATCGAGGATCCCAGGGATGGTTTCATCATCTTCATTTCCTCTCCTGGGTGGCTGATGGAAGGGGATGTCGAGAAGGTCGAAGGGAGTAGACCCAATACCAGGTGTATCCTGCTCGGATCCATCGCTGGTACGGTGGCTGGACTGCTCCTCGAGGTCGATGACGTCGGGGGCGGACTCTTTCCGAGTCCGATGCCGATTGAAGGCCGCGAAGAGACCGGCATGGCTTCTCGACGAAGTGGAGGAAGGATTTGGGCCTGCTGTTTCGCGGCCCGCGTCCGATCGATGAGCACCTGATGCTTGATTTGGCGGATTTGAGCCCGCGTTGTAGCGGTTCGCGTCCCGATCTTGAGTACCTGAGGAGAGCGGTGGATTTGGACCAGCGTTGTAGCGGTCCGCATCCCGGTCGCGGGTACCTGACAAGTGAGATGATACTGCATCAGGGATGAAGTCCATATCCGCCGGACTGAGGTGATCGTGAACGATGTCAACATCAGATGAACCTGAGACAGGAGGAAGGCCAGCTATTTGCGGCCAATCCTCAATCGCCCGTTCGCCCGCCTTGGGTTGGGCCGGACCTGCAACTTGAGAAGGGGAGAAATCTTCAATGGGGTCATTTTCTCCATCATGGGGAAAACCCTGAATAGGCTCATGCGTAGGCAGGGCGTCGAAAGATCTGTCAATTCGGGAAGGTTGAGATCTCCAATCAGCATCAAAAAGGGATTGAATATCCAGATTCCCAACCGAGATGGGGGCACCCGAGTCGAAGTCGAGTCGACCGAAATCAGGCGGTGTGGCCTGCGATCCACTCCCGAGGAGCTGGTCAAACTGATCCCATGTAAGGGACCAAGATTGAACCGGCTCCGGATGAGCAGCATGATGGGCAGCCCGGTCTTCGATCTGGAGCGCCACGAACGGAACAGTAGGCGAAATCGACGAGGGCACCTGATTTGGAGGAACTACAGCCTCTTCTAGAGGGGGTCCGTCCTCGATCTGGAGCACTGCCGCCGGGATAGGGGCCTCCGCATCCTCATCAAACACGACCTGAGAAAGGATCCAATCGTCCGTGATCACCCCGGGATTGGGCTCTGCGCCCACCATCGGGGGAATGGGCCACAGCCGGCTGTCTAAGCCGGGGGCAGCATGCGCGGCGTTGCCGCGAAGGGCGTTGGCCTCATCGTCCACGAAGCCTGGCCCACGATGTGAAGCTCCAGGGGACGCCATTGTACGTACAAGTAGGCGAGGGAGCAGGTAGCGGGTCACGTCCCGCAACCGGATCACCAGCCCCAGCTTCTAGCTGGTACGGCTGATAACCTGCGGTTTTGGGCGAACACGAAGTAGCCCAGGGAATCAAAGAGGTACACGTGGTTCACGAAGTACCAAAAGAACCCAGTCCCAAAGCACAACGTAGAAGGTGCCGGTGACCAGATTGTGGGAGTGACAGTTAATGAAGATCAAGTTTGGGGAGGTTGGAAAACAGGTTGAAAGAAGGTAAAGATAGGGATCGGGCCCGGGAACACCTCGGCGACCTGCCGCCCACCTCCTAGCGCCGATCAGCAGGAACACCACGGACCTTTTCCGCAATGGCACAGCCAATCGCCGCACTATGGCGAACGCACGCAAATCCAAGGGAATGGGAACCAAATCTTGAGCCAAACGGCCATTCGGCCGATTCGCTTATGATAGAACAACACGTGAACGAAACACACGAACCAAAGACACCCAAGAAACTTGCCTGTATGACTCACGATGACGCTTGGAGGCTCCGGTTTTGAAAAGAGACTCCCATTCTCATCCAGTCTTCCCCACCAAAATGAACATGGAACCACTCAAGGAATTCCAGGAGTTAAGGCCTTCCCCGGCAGCGGAATGCGCAGAAGACTCGCGGAAGCTCCATGCGAAAACGAGAAATTGTGGCTCCAATTCCCTGGTCTGGCTGAAAGTCTCCCCATTGCCACCCCAACCAACAGTAGACCAAGAATTCAGTTCCAATGTCAGGAGGTGCCTGGGACAGAGCCCAGCACTGCTGAAGATGTGACTGCCCTGTTGCCTTGTCTTGCACGTGTAGGGCATCCACAGTCATCATGTAAGGGGACGACGTGACTTTCCTTGTAGTGGGGTGTGGATATGCTTTTTTGGGTGCCCCGTCATAGAGATCGTCGACTGGATTGACCCGAAGCAAACACTCTCCCTGAAACAGTTCGGCAATGGCACATGTATTCTCCCAAGAAGCGAAACCTTCAGCTGTTTCAAGTGATATTCAAGATTGCCAACATGTTGGCTCTACGGCCAGGTGTTGCCTGGGCGCGAGCTCCTTTGCTGGATTTTTGGGCTCGATGTCCTATGCAGTATGCTTGTGTATTTGTCTTTGTTACAATGGGTCTTGCCTGTGTCCTACTTTTGCGCATTCATGCGCGGGCTGCGCGCAGAGAGAGGGCGCATCTGCTTGAGCCTTTGTGGATGGTCAATGTCTTCACTCTCGATGGGTACATAAGGGGCTGCGTGAAGCTGCTGCCCGCGTGCCGCGCGATCGAACCGGGCGAAGCTGCTTCTGTCTACCGGCTGGACCTTGGACCAATGTGCGTGCCGTCGGTAGCACCAGCGCCCGCAATGTCTGAGGCTGCCCAGACGTCTGCGCTTGGCGGTGCCTGCACCGGCATCAGCCTTCGGGCCACCCACATGGCAGCAGCTGAGTAAACTAAAGGCTTCTCCAAACTGCAGGCAAGTTTGCGAGCTCCAGCGGTAATGCAGGCAGACGCCAGTCGAACCAAGAGAAGCATGGACACCCAGGCTGTGAATTGCTCAATGTGAAAGATCTCATCGAGCCCAGCCCCCAATGGTTTTCACCGATCGCGAAAACCTGATGGTCATCAAGGGCTCAAGCAGCTGCGCCCACTTTCAGGGCGCAGTCCGAGCATGAATGCGCAGAAGTCGAACAGAGGCAAGATCCATTTGAACCAAGACAAATACGCAAGCATGCTCGGCCTCGAGCAGAAACAAATCCAGCAAATGAGCTCCCAACGCTCACTTGTAAACGCCTGGGCAACACCTGGGCGTAAACCCAACATGTTGTTTGATGAACCCTTGGCTACCTAGAACTAGGTGAACAGTTTGAAATAGATGGCACCAGTCCCCGCATGGATTAGTCATTTCTCGTAACTTACCCACTGAGAGTTGCGCCATCGACTTTCGCCTTTGGCCGTTTCGGTCACCGACCGCAGCTCGCACCGAGTCTCTGAGTCAGCGAAGCAGGCCCCAACAGAGGTCAAAAGAGGTCAATAGAGGTCGGTCAAAAGAGGTCAAAAGAGGTCCAAACAGGTCCAAAGAGGTCAAAAGGCCGCAGGCCCCAGATTTCCCCTTTTTGGTGCTAAAGATCACCTGCGCTGTGAGCTTGCTTGCGGGTGATTATTTAAGGGACGGGCGAGATCTCCGACAATGGATACCAGCTCCCAGGGAGTAGGGTATGACCTTCTGTTTCTTCTTTCAAGACATGCTCAAGTCTCCTCTGGACAAGAAGAACGTGGTGGCTTCAGGACCAAAAGCAAAACCACATCTTTAGTTTTGGGGGCTGTGCACCTATTTTGACACAAAAATAGACAGTTCAGGATGGTGGCACATCCGGAAGGATCCGAATCTGGAAAGAACTCCAGGTCACCCGTTCGGTATGGATAGCGTCAGCGAAAAATATGTGACAGGACCTGCCAGTGGGTATGTGTCAAAATAAGGATTTGAACGCCTAAACTTGCATATTTTCTTTTTTGGCTTCTCCTCAAACAAGGTGAACAAGGGCACCCGCCAAAACACACAGCCATGTGTTCCTTTCCTTTTCTCGCACCTTTTCACATTGCATGCACGCGGCGCAACTCGCGATGAGTTTGCGCGGCTATCAGGCAATCAGGGCAATTGAAATACTGCCACCCAAAGCGGAAGCTTGCCATGTGCGCCCATGAGTGCCCAAACGTGCCCAAACAATGCTGGCTGAATCGAAAAGAGCTCCCTTCTTACACAAATATCTCAGTGTGTGTGTGTGTGTGTGCGCGTTTGTGTGGCTCTGCGGATAGGTATCCTATTCACAACAGTTGGTGCCAATCCAAATCCATCCGATTGTATCCGATCGGCGCAAACTCGTCACGAATCAGAGCCGTGAGCCTTGAAGGCTGCCCGCCATGGTCAACCTTTTTTTCTGCACGACTCATTCGCGCATGTGGAGCCTTTCGTGCGCCCGTGTCCTTGCCAGACCAGAACTCATTTATTTATGAGAAACCCTCAAGATAAACAAAAAAAAACACCTACAATGTGACAAAATAATTCATACATGCATCATTAAATAGGCAAATGAATAAGTTGTTGTTCTTCTTCTCTTTTTAAGAGTAAATGCATAATAATAAATAAACCAACAAATAAATGAAAGAAAGAAATACAAGGAACATGGGTGGCGTCCTGGTGGTCTCTCTTTGGAACAACTCTCAAAACAAGTCCCCCCCCAAAAAAAAGACGCACCCAGTAGTGGATAAAAAAAATGAGCCCGGAACTGGATCGAACCAGGTTGAGAAGAACTCATGCCATGCAGCCCCCCCCCCCCAAGAAAGCAAAACAAGGATTTGTCAGCGCACCAAACTTGAGGCCTCTGCCAGTTGGCCTTCAAAGTAGGGATTTGGACCGCCCAACAATGGCCTCGCTGTTCCTTTTAAAAACCGTGAACAGGGTGCTGAATCTCAAAGACAGAGCTTGCCAAATCTATGGGCAGACCTCTGGCGCGGCCCTTCCCAGAGCGGGAAGCCTCTCACTCCCCCGCTCCCCGACGTCTGCAGGGAACGAGGGCCGAAATGGGAGCGTGGAGAACACTTTGGCGCCCTGCCATCTTGCGGGTTCTCAGGGAATTTGATGTTCTGTTTTGTGCTGGGAGGGGGGGACCGTTTCCAGGATGAAGGGGAGCCCATTTGTACCTGAAGTGCCCGTGCAGGGGCTATTTCGGGCACCAATTGCCAGCCCTCGGAAGCTTTGCTATGAAACTAGGGAGGGGTCATTCCCTGCGCACCAGCAAGAAGCGCATCGTCCCGGAGTCGCAGGCGATCGAGCGTCCTAGAATGTGAAATCCTGAAATGAGGTGCCAAACAATTAACATGTGGGCTTGTCTTGTTGTTGATACCCAATTTTGCGGGTTACTCCAAAGGAGCTAAAAGGAACAAACAAGTATTGGGCTCCGTTGACCCCCCAAAAGCATGGAGAAGCCAATGGGCCGACTGACTCGTGCACATATACGCCTCATCATGTATCCGAACTTCCCTCTGTAAGCACAAATAAGACTTGGATTTCTGTACTCAGGCCCTGCTATGCAGACATGTGTACTTGCAAGCCTCAAAGAGGCAGCGGCAAAGGCTAAGCTTTTTCCGCCGGCAACATCACAACCGACACAGACACACAAACACACAGACACACCAAAACACTGACACACAGACACACTGACAAACACCGACACACGGACAGACAGACAGACAGACAGACAGACAGACAGACAGACAGACAGACAGACAGACAGACAGACAGACAGACAGACAGACAGACAGACAGACAGACAGACAGACAGAGACAGACAGACAGACAGACAGACAGACAGACAGACAGACAGACAGACAGACAGAGACAGACAGACAGACAGACAGACAGACAGACAGACAGACAGACAGACAGACAGACAGACAGACAGACAGACAGACAGACAGACAGACAGACAGACAGACAGACAGACAGACAGACAGACAGACAGACAGACAGACAGACAGACAGACAGACAGACAGACAGACAGACAGACAGACAGACAGACAGACAGACAGACAGACAGACAGACAGACAGACAGACAGACAGACAGACAGACAGACAGACAGACAGACAGACAGACAGACAGACAGACAGACAGACAGACAGACAGACAGACAGACAGACAGACAGACAGACAGACAGACAGACAGACAGACAGACAGACAGACAGACAGACAGACAGACAGACAGACAGACAGACAGACAGACAGACAGACAGACAGACAGACAGACAGACAGACAGACAGACAGACAGACAGACAGACAGACAGACAGACAGACAGACAGACAGACAGACAGACAGACAGACAGACAGACAGACAGACAGACAGACAGACAGACAGACAGACAGACAGACAGACAGACAGACAGACAAACACACAAACCCACAGACGCACAGACGCACAAACACGCCAAGACACAGACACGCAAACACGCAAACACACAAACACCACAAGCGTGCACACGCTGACACACACACACACAAGCACGCACGCACGCACGCACGAAAGCACGAAAGCACGAAAACACGAAAACACACGCACACGCGTTCTGCACATCAAAGACTCAATTGTGAACTTTCGATTGTTTAAAAAGGGGGGGCGAAAAACTGTGCGTTCCTTTTCGGGATTATCGCACTTTACTCATTATCGTTTTACTGTGTTTTGCAGCTCCGGCTGGAAAGGCGGAACTTGTAAGTACAGGTGTAGTACGCGAAGTACACTTTGGCAGTCCTGGCTCGAATTCAGTACAAGTGTAGTACACAAAGTACACTTGGGCAGCTCCGGCTCGAAGGTCGCAACTTTTAAGTGCAATAGTAGTGCTACGCGAAGTACACTTTGGCAGTCGTGCATCACTCTTGTCTTCACGGGGTTTCTCGTTTTTGTTGCTTCTTATCGTTTTGCAAGGGCTGTGCATGTTTTGTCGAAAAAGGACCGGCCCAATACTACAGTCGTCTTACCCATCTTTTATACAACACCGCTTCACTTCTTATTAAAAAAGCAGGTGTGAAATGTCCAACTAGAAGCTCAGAAACCGGGACAACCAAAACAAACACAAAAAACGGCCCATCCATGACTGAACTCAGGACCCCCGCATGTGTTTTTGTTCTGGTTGCAGCTGGTCACTTGAAGGTGCCAAGTGACCGCGCTGCCCCTTTGGGGGTAGCCTCCCTGCACTGCCATGAAACCCACCAAAAGCGAGGACAACAGACAGGATTCATCTTGGGATCCCAGGCTGCTTCACTTCAGGGGGGAGTCGGGAGGGCAAGGCCGGGCGGGAGGGCCTTCAGCCACGGGCTGAAGCGCGTCTCAGGAAGGGCTCTGGCGTTGTTCGAGTTCCGTTTGAGCTGCTTTGTGGGACCTTGTCGCGGTGCGTAAAGCTATATCTGATATGAGGGTGGGTCCACTAAAACGGAACCCCGCTGTGTGGACCATGAACAACAACCAGAAACAACCAACCCTTTGCCGGGGGGGGAAGTTAGCCCCAAGACAAACTCACAAGCTGGTTGAATGAAGCGTCGCTAGGCTGGCGACACTAGCTGCACCTGCGCTTCGCCTGCGCTCGTGAAACTGGACAGGTGAAACGGTCCAATCCTAGCAAGATCCCAAAGCCAATGGCAAAGGTGCAAGCCACTTGTGCTGATTTACTTGATCTGTGCACATAAGCGAGAAGGCTGCCAAGCTTGGACGAATTTTCAGGCCAAGGTGATGGCGTGCTTGCCATCCTTGAGCTTGATATTGTTCCTGAGTCGATCTGACGCGTGTGCAATTGACCTCAGAGACTGGGTGCTACATAGGTCTACCAGCCAAAAGCAGCAGAGGACCTTTTCTGTCTACTTTAGGGGAACCCTCCCCCCAAAAAAGAAACGGTAAAAGGGCACCTAGCTGGGGGGCCAAACGCCTTGTGACAGCCTACGAAAACAGCCCCGTGTTTCATAGCAGCGCGGGCTGAGAAGATGCCCACGTTGAGAAGTCGACCGACCCCTGGCGACAGCCGCAGCTTAACTGTTGATGTGCGACACGCTTTGACGGCAGCCTGTATTGTGTAAAGCTGTTTCCTAAAGAGGGTCCAGAAGACTGGTTCCACTGTTCGGGGGGGGGGCGGGGTGTCACATTCAAGCAGGTCCCACATTACAATGATTGTCACTCTACATTCCCTGCTCAGAGTCTATGAGTCTATGACGAGCATTGTGACCTTGGCACACATGGATGAGCCATGTGTGGATCATCCGCTCACGAGGCAAAGCGGTGTTAGAGTCGGAACAAATTACAGCCGCGCAACGGTAGCCGAACAACCCCTCCTTGATCAGGGCCTATGTCTCCCCGGTAATCCAACGACAAGACATATTCTGGCAGTTTCGATGTCCCCCCCCCCCAAATAAAACCTGCTGGAGTTCCTCTTGGTTTCCCTTTTAAACCCACTCCAAAAGAGGGGTTGCCTCAAAAGACAGACACCCCCACAACCGTCGGTCCTCCCGATGAAGTGCTCGGAGGGGGGGGGGGTAGGGGGCTAGGGGTAGTCTAGTGTAGTAGCTAGATGTTTATTCCTTTTCTCTGGGTGTGTCTGGAGGTCTTCATTTGAGAATAACGATCTTGGGTTTGCGAACCACTTCACCCCCAAAACCATGTCGCTGCTGGGGACCATGGCCTACTCTGAGGCGCCCTGCTTTTCCGCGAGGAGCCCCACCCACAAATCCAGCTCCTCCTCTGATTCCACCTGCGGATCAGCTACGGACAAAAAGGCCCTGTCAGCATTGGAGATGATCAGCTAAACCGGTCCCTGCCCTGGGTGGGGCAAAATATGGTTTAAACACCACCTTTACAAGGGAAGAATCATCATAACCAGAGGTTTAAACATGCTGTTTAAACCAATGGGTGGCCCCACCCTTTCCCTGCCAGCTCCAAATGGTGAAGGTCTCCTTCTGGCTTCCGAAACCAACCAAAAGCGGATCACGAACAAACTTGAACGAATCGGAACTGTTGCCTCACCGAAGGCCCTGTCAGCACCAAAGTTGTTGATGCTTCAGCTGACCGGAGTACCAAGGGCCTGTCAGCCAAGGGGGAGCCCATATCACAGAAATCGGATCGTCCACACCCGGCCCTGTCAGCATGGGAGGTGATCAGCTGACTGGCTTCCTGCCAGCTCCAAATGCTGAACGTCTCCTTCTGGCTTCCGAAACGGAAAACCGCTCAAAGCCTGAGTGTTGCCAGCGGAAAACGTCGGGGTTGTCCTTCCGGTTTCCCCCGAAACCAACCTAAGACGTCTCTTCTTTTTTGGTGGGGGAGCTCCCCAACATCTTGGGCTTGCCTTCTGGTTTCCCCTGGAAACCTCCCACTCCAAAAACCGCCACGAGGCCATCCCTGACACGTGGCCTTCATCTGCAGCGGTGGCAGGTTCAACTCTTGGAAGCGGCCGTCCTCCATGAGCCTGGCGAGCGATCGACGTCCGCTCCGCGCGCTGATGGATCGGTGCTTGGGTGGTTCGGTGCTTCGGTGATTGGGAGGTTTGGTGGTTTGGCGATTTGGTGATTTGGTGCTTTGGTGCCTTGGAAGGGCGTTTTTTTTTGCTTAATTGGTGGTTTGGAAGGGTGGTTCGGAGTATATTGGCCTTACCCGCACATGTCCAAACCTTTGGTGTATGCTTGGATAGGCTAGCGGTTTGGCACCAAACACCATATATCAGCATGTTCCGCATTCGGTGCAACATGATAGGGGGACCCCAACATGGTGGTCTTCCAGTTGTTTTCCCTTTAAATACGAAGGTGAAAAGGATACCCTCACAAAACACATGGAGCACACACTGACACCCATTCGCCGAAGCGGAACTTGCATCCCGGAGAAAGTGGTGCAAGCAGCACGTCAAGTAGAGCCTTTGATCGCGGCATCGGCATGCCTCCGATGCCTGCCGCTGATTCCTTAGCAATCAGCCCTTGACCTGTCCTATTTTTTATAATGTAGACCCCGGATCTAAGTAGAACCCGTCCTATTAATAGGAGGCTAATGGTGTGTGTGTGTGTGTTCCCATTAATCAGTACATACTAAAAGGTGGTGACCCTGACTAAAAGAACAAAACCAACCAGGGGTTGACTAATGCAGGGTTTCCATTGCTTGGGCGCTCGGCCGAGTTTGTCACTTGTTGGCAACTTCGGAGTTAACTCTGCAAGTTGTGGGTTATGACAGTGGCTAGCCACCAACCATGAACCATACACGGAAACATTGCAACAGGCACCCGAGTCTAGGAGAGCTCAACCATGTCAAGTTGTCTTACCACTCTTGCAATTCTGTCAGCGCAGTTTCCCTTTTGGGGGGGGACATGGGAAATGAAGAGAAATCACATATTTTCTAAGTGCCTCTACTTAGGAAAAAGCCCACAGTAAATCACTGTTTTATAGCCCAATGGCCCATCCACCAAAACCCCCACGAGACCTCAAGCCCGCGCTCCCCGCTGCCCCGGCAGTTTTCAAGCCCGAAACCTTTGTACAAGCCTTGAGCGCACAGCGCAAACCAATACAAGCGAAACCAGCGCCGCTTAAAACCAAGCCGAGGTGGAGCTGAAAGGCTCCTGAATCTGCGCCAAATCTTATTTTGAGAAACATCCAAATGATAATCACAAATCGGAAGGAAGGAATCCAACCATCTAAGGGAGCTTCATCACGGCGCCCGAGCTCGCTTTACCCCCAAGTGAGCTCGCTGCAAGTTGTGCGATAGATCACCAACAAAGATAAGTCACAAAGATAACTCGCAAATACAACGCCATGTTGATGCCAACAGAATGGTGTGGAATGCTTGAACAACAAGATGCCGAGAAAATCCTCATGAAACGTAAGAGGGGCTGGATTTCCAAGTTTCCAATGGATAGACCTAATAAAATACGGGGCCAAACTCATTGCTCACCACACTGTGTTCCGAAGTTTGAAGTCCACTCAGTTGGGAGTTGAGTTGAGCTGAGTCCTTTGTGCATGCGTGTAGACATCTGATAATCGATGGACACCTTCAATTCCCCAGGGACAGTCGGACTCCCCCCCCCCCGTCATATAAGGGCCTGAAACGTTAGAAACCAATCTTGGCCGTTGACGTATTGTAACAATGTGCGGAAAAATGATTTCGTCCCTCATATTACATCCGGACTTGCGAGTCCGAGGAGAAATTCAGCTCCGACGGTTCCCTTCAGCCCTGAAGCGACGCCGAGCACGCTGGGGCGCTTTTGCTGGAACGAAGCGGCAAAGGCTGCAATCGCTTCTGGAACCCGAAGGGTGCCACTCCGTCCCCCGGCCCCGGGATCTCTGTTGAAACTCTTTGACCTTTTCAGGTTTGCATATGGAGTTGGACTGGAACAAGAACCCAGGACTCCCTAGATCTCCATTTTAGATCAATATGAGTCGGAATCAAACATGTTGTATCTATAGGGGCAAAGGCAAGGAAGCAAAGGTGGTTGGTGTTTGAAACCAAGGTCTAAGGAAGAAGGCAATTTGTGTTTACTAATTATTTGTCTCCTGAAGCCATCCCTTTATGCGGCATCTCCCAATTATAGGCAATACTCGGGTGGCAGCTGTGTCCACTTTGGAATTCCCGGCTGATTCTTCGGGGTACCCATTCTCTCTGTCCATTGGCCAAAACGAGTCGGCTTTTTCTCAGATGCCCAGTGGCCAGGGAAAAAAAGAGAGCATCCTTTTCTGGTTAATTAGTTGACTTTAAAAGGGGAACCCTTCCCAAAAAAATGAAAAAAGGGGCACCACTGGGCAACTGGGCTTTAAAGGGACCGAGTCCAGCAACCGGGCAAGAAAAACTGGATCCCAGCCCGGGTGAAGATGGGCGAGCTTTCGGCTTGGCGATCTTCCGGGAACTCGAACAGGGTTCCTGAGATGGGTGTGAGGTTTTTTAAATGGCCAATTTTGGTGGGGATTCATGTCCAACAATTTGAGGGTTTGAGGGATCCGAATGAAAATTCATGGCCGTCCCCTTTACATCTGCCCACTCCACCAAAGGGACACTCATGCCAAAAATGACGACAACTTGTGGGCCACCGAAAAACAAGAAATCCTGCCACCAGAACTTTCCTCCCTTCAAATGGGTCTTTCCAAAAGTTGATGTTGAAACTAGATGAAGCGCGAGCGACCAAAATGACCTGCCAAGAAACAAAAAAACTTGTAGGCCACCAACATGTCAATGTGTTCTAGGCCACGGATGATGCTAGCCAAAGAGGCGTTGTTGTTTTTGGACTCTAGCTCACCAATTGGCAACCAACCAGCCAGCATAATTTTTGACGGACCCGGTCAGAAGCCGAGCCAACTCAGAAAGCCCTGCTTGTTGCTGGGCAGCCCCCGTATCGGCACGTACACGGTGCCCGGCCCATCGTCTGGCAGAAAATGCGCGGGTTTTTGTCGGGGAGGTGGCTGTCCAACCCTGAAAAACCGTATGGATCAGCCCAAGGCTGGATTTCCCCTCCACACACACCCTTTTTCAGGCAAACAACACGTCGCAACAGTGCTTTTTTTTGCCCCCCCCCCCCTCCCCCCCGTGGCAGCAACAAACCCCAAGAAATATGACACGATACATACGGACCCCTAATTCACCTCTCACTATCCCTCATTTACTCCCTGAGGTTTCCACCTTTCATGGTCGAAAGGGAACTTTTTGTTGGACTTAAATTCAGCTCCTGTCCGAAGAAACCTCGGGGACTACTCTCCAACAAATTAAAAATGGATCCCAAAACTGGAGGCACCTCCTTTTTTGGGGGACCTCCTTTTCGGGTTCCGTGTCGATTTGCAGGGGAGCAAGTTCAATTCGGAAAAACCCGCGCCTGGCTTGTCCACCGCATCCAGGCGCACACAGAGACTACCCACCGTGGTAGGGCTCGCAGCAGCCGCTTCCGCCACCTCCTCCACCGTCATCACCGGACCGGTGTGGTACTCCTGCGGACGTGTCGGTGTTGGCTTCTTGGCCGTGTAAACGTCCCAAGGGGGAAGCCAGTGTCACTTGGGCTGCATTGTGTTCAACTTGCTCCATGCAAGATATGGGGAATCCAGCTGTTTGGGACGGGGCTTTAAACAATTCCCAAAAGAAACCGAGCTAAGGGAACTGAACGTAAAGCAAGCACGTTAAAGGATCTTTGGTTTTGACACCCCGAGAGTGTCACCAGAGAGCAAAGGACAAGGTTGGGCATGCGTCAAAAGAAAGGGTCTTCTAAAAAAAGACACCCAAAGGGCAGCTTTGAATCAAGGAGCCGCTCAGAAGGTCAACCGAGCTATGTTCATTTTGACCTGACAGCGGATCTCTCCATCTCTCCAGAAACCTCCGCTGGTTGCTAGGAGGGTTGCTATGAGGGAGATCTTGAATGAGCTTGAAAAGACCCAGGTGCTTTCGTTGAAAACCAAGAACCAGCAAGTTGCTGGCATCAACTTGCTTGCTCAGTAGGGAATGAGGGAATGAACTCAGGTCCCTTTAAAGGACACCACAAGGGATGGTTTATAGGGTTCATTCCCTCATTCCCTGCTGAGCACCAGCAAGATGTTCAAGAAACCAAAATATAGCGAAACCAAAATTCACCTCAAGCCCACCTGGACCCTCTACAAGTGGGTTTTGGGCCCCCTGCATGTTCTGAACGGGCGAGTTTTACCACAAAACCGAGCAATCCGTCGGTCCGCCATCCAGGCTTCCATGTACTCGGGGTTCATCTCGGGGTTGTTGCACACATTCTGCAGGATCTGGCAGCCCCGCAGGGCGTAAGGGCACATGTTCCGAACCTCGCAACCGGCCGAACGGCCGAACGGCCAGGGAGATCAACAGCGCCAGGTCTGAGTGGGACGAAACTTGGGTTCTACCAACGTGCTTTCAGCAGCTGTGTTCTGCTGCCCTAAAAACATCACATGAGACCAGGTAGTAGAACCTATACCAAAATTGCCCATGGGTGTTCGCACTGCTCATAATATCATTCTAGGGGTACCCGCCCCGTTCTTTCCAGGGATCCTTCTTTCTAAAAACCCACCAGAAACCCAAGGAAACGGCCGGTTTTCAAAAGCACGATGGTTGAAAAGAATGGGGAATCAAACCCTGGAATCATATCAAAACAGCGGGACATGTTTTGGCCAAATCTCAAAACAATCGCAGTGAAGGTCCAGCCGAGGTAGTATAAAGAAAAAACTGTTTCTTGAGCACCTGCTGCAGGTGCTCATCGCAGCTGGGTGGAATCCACCTAAAGTTGGGATGCGAAAAGAGATATTTCAACAAAGAAATGAAGAAACACAAGCCGCAGTCATATCCTTGCAAAAGCAAACTCCCGAACTAAGACTTATTGGGGAGTTTGCTTTTGCGAGGACAACACAGCGGTCTTTGATCTTTTGGCATCCCAACTTTCGCAAATAGACAAGCTGGTTGAGCTCTTCGGGAATGCCATCCAAGATTTTGCTCGACCGAACGCCCGAAACTCAGCCACCACTTCAACCGGCTGATTACTGGCTGATGTCCCTCAAAGCATCCAGAATGGGGGACTGAATCGCAAGCACGGAGAAGGTTCTGCATGTTCAGGGGTTCCATCCGTCCAAAAATGGGGCGACAAAATGTTTACAACCTGGCGTTGATTGACTTTGTTTTTGGGTCATCACTATTCCATTTGGACTCGGAAAGGAACAGAGTGGCACTGAACCAGGTCTCCCATCAAAGGTGGCCATGGTGATCCGCATGGAGAGATTTCTCGAGTAAATTCGCAAAAGACTTGCATCATGGTACCTTGTTTTACCTCCGGATTGGTGAGCTTGCCATAGAACCTGCAGACGTGTTGTCTTCCTCGAAAAGACAAGCACATCAGTCAATATAAGGGGCCCTTGAGTGGAACACATGATGCACCGCCCTACCTTCTCCCCTGCCGAAGATCACGTGGTGATTCTTGTTGGGGTCCCATTCCCTTTTGTTGAAAACGCCAGGCTTTGCAAGTCCAAACTATGGGGAGAAATCGCTTTTATGTCCTACCGCGGGCTTAAAAAAAAAACGCTCACAGCCGCCCAAACAATCGCCGCGCTTTTCCTGAGCGGAGTTCAAGGCTTTGGGCCCCCCCGCCGAACGAAGCACCCAGCCGGCCGGGGAGGTCCGCCCCAGAAACATCACCGCGCGGTCCCCGTCCAAGGGATCGCCTGGGCTCGCGGAACTCTGCCAAACATAATTTCACCCCTGGGGTCTTGGAGGTAGTTTGTTCTAAGTCTGCCGTTTTGTTTGAAACAAAATGGCTCTTGATGTTGTGGTTGAATGTAACCGCTTTTGGGCTTTCTAAGCTTCTCTTCGCTGCTGTTCACTGGTTTGTTTGGGCTCAGTGCAGTGGCCTAAAAGATGATGCTTTGGGCTGGCGGTGTTTGAAAGTGGTTGCACTTGTGGGTTCCAACAAGCTTTACCCCAGAATTTTGCCCCCCGAGTTTATCCCTTGGGAGCCTTTTCCTTCATCAGACAAGGGACAAACTGGGTTGACTACTAATTGGTTGGGTTCCCTGTAAATGACAAATTTAGCTGAATGTCCGACCCTAGCTTCTTTGATGGCTTTGAACGCGCGTCATGGGAAGCTCATATGAGTCCCTTGGTTTTGCTGGTATATGGCTAGGAATTTTGATGGTGAACCCCCTGAAAAAATTCAGGCCCATACTTGTTCATCGTTCACCAGGTCCTTCCCAAACGGGTATGTGCCCAAGTAGAGGGACAAAACAAATTAATGGTGGTTGCCCTTCGGGTGTACTTTTAAAATCCAGCCTTAAAACGGGCCTAAACGCACACCCAAATGGCTCTCAAGTGTCGACCGAACCCGCCTTTGTAGAGGTCCCCCAGCTTGTTGCTGAAGGTCATCGTCGGGATTTGCCCCCATGCCTGGCAAAGGGTGCGACAAGACCGCTGTTCAAGAATTCCTGGAACTCGCCGATTTGATTGGCAAATCTGACACACGAACCATTGCAGTTCTCCCGGGGGGGGTGGTCTTGTTTGGGGGGCGTCTGTAGAATGGAAATGTGTTTTGGTGTCTCTCTAAAACCACCCGAAAGGGGACACTACTACAAAGTCAGACCCAGTTCCGGGATTGCTTGCTTCTCTTTGTCGCGGATTCTGAATGGTTAAAGTTTGCTCCGGTTTCTCTTGGGCAATGAGTTTACTTTTGGCAATCAGAATCTTAAGACAGGACTGATGCCCCATTTCTCAGAAAGGCGATGGATGCACATGAAGACAGGAACATATGCCAATGGCCACCCTTCGAGCACGGTAAAAACCAGTATTTTCAAGGTGTCCAACCGCTGTGCAACATCCATGCTAATGATTCACCTCAGAGCACCTCATGGAATTTCACGGACCGATGCGCATCGGTCAACAAACAACCAGAAAGGTCATATGGGTTCGTCTTATTTTGAGGGTACCCTTTTCTGTGAATGGTTTCAAGGACAACCAAAAGGAGAACCACCGTTTTGCAGGGTTCCCCCAAAAACAGCCTGAGAGGGTCGTGACTTTCAAGGACGACTTTTCTGAAGCCGCACTCAAGCGTCGGAAGGGTGGTATTCCGATCTTCGGGTCTCGCGGCCACTGGGAAAAAACGATTGACCCGAGGCAACAAAAGGAAGAAAGGGCATCACTGGTCTGGAGCATCCCACTAAAAACCACATGGAACCAATTACTGCGCTGGTTCTTAGACGCACTCGCCGGCTCTCGCCGCCGCCCCTTTTTTTCCATTTGCTTAAGCCCCAGGGAAAAAATGAAAATATGTCCAGTAGTGATTGATTCCCTTTGAAACTAACAAGGGAAATTAAAACATATTCTAAGCAAATGGAATATTGTTTCGAGGAAAAGCCAAATGCCTCCTTCACCACCTCTGGGAACTCCGTTTGAGAGATGACTCCGTTCTGGTCCATGTCCCTCCTGGTTGCGCTCGGAAATTTTGAACTCGACAGCGGGAGGAAACAAAAAAAATTGCCCCAGGCCAGTGGCGATGCTTGAGTCTAAGAAACCAACAACTACAGGAAATCTACAGGAAATCCCTGGTTTTGGTGGGCATTTGGAAATTCCTGTAGAACCTCATGTAGCTGGTTTCTATGATTGAGCAGCCCGGTCTCGGTAGCCATGAAGTTGTAAACCAGCCAAACAAAACTGTGCGACCAAAAGGTCCAAAGGTCTCTTGAACAAAATCGGGGTTTGGAAAACTTGAAAAAAAATGTCTAGTAGGGGAACGCCTAAGAAATGCCGGTGGAAATTAGCACAAATCTTACCTCGTCACCTCGTTATGTTTTGGTTGCTCACCGAAAGCTGTGAACATTTGGCTTTGCGCGTTTCCGGCCCCTCGCAGCTGAGTCACCCATGTTCATTCCCAGGCGAACAGGGCCGGAAAAGATGATTTGCTCGTGTCCGGCCCGCGGCAGCTTGCAGAGTCACCGTTTTGTTTCTCTCTTTGGCAGGGCTAACAGTTAGCCGGAAGAGGCCGGAGCTCCGAAAAGTTGCTGTGGCTTGTCTTTGTGGCCTCTGGCAGCTTGCAGAGGCACCAACTGTCAACCAGGGCTAGCAGTGCCCTGACTAGTCTTTCCAGGGAGGAAACTAGCTTTTAATCCAACAAACACCTACCATGGAAATCAACGTTCAGGCCCTGAACAGATGTTTTCATGGGACCCTCACCTGCAGCACCGTCGTTCTGAAGTTGGTTGAATCACCTCGTTAGATTCCATCACTCTCGATTTGCTGAGCCCGCTAGTCACAGCCCAAAAGTGGTGGCCTCAAGGAAAGGCGAGCCACGCGTGGCTTCACCAAATGGCGCGCCTTCAACTACCAACCAAAACCGCGGTCAACCATGTGGACATGTGTCAAAGAAAGGCCCAACAAATGGGTGCTTCCCTTTGGTTTCCCTTTAACTTGAGCCAAGCCAAAAGATTCGAAGCCTCAAAACCACACCCCCATTTTGAGAAACTCCCATTTAGGGGTGTCTGTTAAGATTGCGAGTACCCCGTTTTAATGGGGAAACCTCAGACACCGCGACGAAAACAAACCATTTTGCGGGTCATGGTCCTGAAAGACTTCGCCACCCAGGTCGCGGCGCCCGCCCAATTGTCTCGCGTCCTTTGGAGCATCCCCGCAATGCTGCCGTCGTCCCAGGCCAGGCCAATGTCCCTCAGCGCCTTCTGCAGCTGCTCCTGAGAAACAAAAAAAAACCTGGGTGGGGAAAAATGGGCGGTTTGCACTGTCTCTTTTAGGGAACAAAAAACCAGACAAGGGCGACGGTTTGGGCGGGAAAAGCTTGCTTGCTTTCTGGTTGCCTGCGAAAAGCTTAACTTTTAGCGGTTTAATGGAAAACCCATTAGCTGGCAAAAAGTTAAAGTCCTAACATCCAAGCAAAAATTTACCAAAGAAAAGTGGGCGGTGTGCGCTGTCTCTTTTGGGGAACAAAAAACAAGAAAAGGGCGACCTGGGCGGGAAACATGGGCGGTTTGCACTGTTCTTTTGGAGGGGAACCTCAGAAGAAAAATTGGAAGGTTCCGATTGGCTTCTCTTTCAAAGATCCCCCTCTTTTAGCACCTGGAAACATGCAAGACACCTCCTCCTTCCCCATGCGTCAAAAAAAAGAATAAAATATCTTTTCAACCCACTGTACCAGCAGGGATTGGTAGTTTATCTGATCCATCCCAACTGGCGAAGCGGATGCCGGGGCTCCCCCCCTGTCCCCAAATAATTCCGTCTACTCACATTTTGATCGACAACAGGATCTCTCTTTCTGAGACTTACAAGTGATGGTTGCAGCACCCAACAAAAAGAAACATTCAGTTCAAGAGACCCCAAACCCTAAACCCAAAGCATTGGAGGATTGGCTGAGATCAGAAGACAAGGGAGCAGCCTACTGGGGCGCTTCACGCATAACACGCAGGACCCCATTGTGGGCTGACCGCCTGGATGCCGGTCATGGACCCTGCCCCCTCGCAATTTGGAGACCGGTTTTACTGGGCTGTCCTCAGATCTGCTAAAAGCTTAACCAGTAGTGGGTCAAGTGGAAACCCCCACAAAACCCTAAAAAGCCAAAAAGCTAAGGGGATGGCTGAGAGCCACCAAGTTTAGTGATGGTTGATCCAATTCTTTATCGCTGTTGGTGGGCAGGATCAGGGAACGTCCATGTTCTAAACAGGTGCAACAGCTCGCAAGCGAAGCTCATGCTCCTTTGCTTTCGCCACCTGTTCGAGGAAAAGAAGCGCTTACCTTTTGAATTGCCCATGCGCCATTTGGCTGTGGGTCAAAAGCCCGTACCCCCAAGTAAACATCCCAATCCCCACTAAGATAGGTTCTAAAATGGGTGGTGCACCTACCCCAAAATGGTACCATTGGTTTTGACCCACAGCAATTTATTTGTTTGAAGACAAACACCGAACAAACGGCTTGGGCGGGAAGACGCATGTCGCGCCAGGGCCAGGCATTCATATGGAAACTGGCTGGGGCATCCCATTGCTTTGAGTGCGTGAATTCCAACTGGTACCCCTCGATTTGGGCATCCCTTGTAACAGTGGCGAGCCAAGGGAGACCAATGACAAGAACTCAAAGCTCACCGGCCTTGCTCAGGAAGCCGCTCTTGTCATCCTGAGGCTGGAGACCCGACGGCGAGATGACTTGAAGCTTGGCAAGCCGTACTTCAACCTGATTGTGCCGGAATTTCGCGAATGACACCAACCGCTCACTTTCTCTTCTTTTTCTTTTTTTCCCCAACAGCTGAAAGCTTTGGGGTCTCAGCCCAGATAGGCTCTGCGTCCCTGAGCTAAGGTTCCACCAGGGCGCCACCAGGGTTCCACCAGGGTTCCACCAGGGTTCCACCAGGGTTCTCCCAGGGTTCTCCCAGGGTTCCACCAGGTTCTGAGGGTTTGAGGTGAGGTTCCACGAGGGTTCCACCAGGGTTCCACCACTTTCTTCGAGGGCTGCGGTTTGGGGAAGGTCACGAGGGTTCCGCCAGGGTTCCACCAGGGTTCCAGGCTGCGGGGTGGTCTGGGTGGTTTGAGGTAAGGTTCCACGAGGGCTGCAGGGTGGTTTGAGGTAAGGTTCCACGAGGTTCCACCAGGGTTCCAAATTCTGCCAGGGTTTCACCAGGTTCTGCGAGGGCTGCAGGGTGGTCCGAGGTGGTTTGAGGTAAGGTTCCACGAGGGTTCAAGGTTCCACCAGCCCGTCGTGCTCCGGACGAGGGTTCCACGAGGGTTCCACCAATTTCTTCGAGGGTGCGGCGTGGTCCGGGGAAGGTCCCACGAGGGTTCCACCAGGGTTTCTTCCACCAGCCGGGCTGGTTTGAGGTAATGTTCCATAAGAATTCCACCAGAATTCCACCAGGTTTTGCAAGGTAAGGTTCCATTCCAGCACGGTTCTGGCAGGGTCCCACGAGGTTCTGCGAGGGCTGCGGGGTGGTCCGGGGTGGTTTGAGGTAAGGTTGTATGAGGGTTTCAGGGTTCCACAAGATTCTGCGAGGGCTGTGGGCCCTAGGTTTCACAGGGTTCCACAAAGCTCTGCAAGGATTCCACACACGTTCCACAAGGCTCCACAATGCTCCACCAAGGGTGTGTCGTGCGCCCGTCGTCTGAAAAGCCATCGGATGAAGATCGCTTTGCTCATGGGCGGAACACTAAGCAAAACCGAAATCAATGGTTTTTAGCACACTTTCACTGTTTTGTGACTTGCTCACTTGCTCAGGCAAATGTTGGCTTTGTGGCAAATCAGATCACGTCGCTGCGGAACTCACGGTGCAGCAGAGTAAATGCTTGGCATTCCTGCTTGGTGGGCTTTGGGTTCCACAAGGCTGCGAGGGCTATGAGGTCAGAAGGTTCACCAAATTCTGCAAAAGCTATGGGGCAGCCCTGAGGAAAGGTTCCAGCAAAGTTTCACGCTGAGCTCCACGAAAGTTGCGTGAGAACGGCTTTCGAGGTTCACCGGGCTGATTGCACTGTCGGGGCCCGCCCGATTGCACCGTTTGGGCCCGATCGGCCCCGATTGCGCCATCGCGCCCCGATCGGGGCCCGACTCAGTCGGGCCCCGTCAATTGTACCAAGCTGGCATCGCCTAGTTTTGCTATAGATACAGTTGGAATCCGCATACTAAGGAAAACCGGCGTTGAGCTATAATATGGGTGGCTGGGCTTGCACCGGGCCCCGACCAAGAATCGAGGGTCGTGCTCTGATGGCTTTGAGCGAGCGAGTGTCCTGGACAAAGGCGGGGGAATTCCCATGGTCAACTGGCGAGCTGTAGGGAACCACCTCAAAAGTGGGTGCAGGACCTGAATCCCCAAGGGTCTCAAACTAAAACTGCCCAGATAATTCTTTGAGAACTGAGTCAATTAAAACCTGTGTGGCACAGGTCCCTCAACCAACCAACCAACTCCCCCTGCAGATGCACAACATCTGCTTGGCACCAGTTGGGATGAACAACACTTGACTGGAAGACTGGTTGACAAAACACCAATCACTCGTGTCGCAGGACTTTGTCGTTGTTTTAATTTTCAGAGGAGGTGCGTCGTAGTAGACGAAGAGCTCCTCGATGAACTCGGCGCGACGCTTCTTCTTGGTCTCGTACATCTCCTGGCTGATTTGTTTGGGCTCCATATCTTGGACCTTGGAGCTCGGGATTCCTTTTCTGGGGAGTTCCACCATTTTAAGACGTTCACCCATTTGCATTTCTGGGGGTTCCATAAGCTAAGATCGAGATTTGTTCCCAATTGGCTCCCGCGATTCTACCTATGGTTTAAAGTCCAGCTTGGAGCTCGAAAGAGACCAGCCCATTTCTTGACACGGGTATCGTACGATTCCTGTTCAACAGTCTCTGGCTAAGCATCTCTGCTCTCTTCTTCAGGAACCCACACTGCAAGCCTTAGCTTTCCATCTCGGAATCTCTGATCTTAGTCTCCCTGTGAGCTCCTGAGTTCCTTTCTAACCCGAGGAGTCCCTGGATGAAGGCGTTCTGGGCCCCCCAAAAAAACAATCTTTAACCCGGTAGAGCAACCCAGTGCGCTGTTCAGACGCCTTCGCGCCAAGCGGTTAGAGCTGGAAGCCAGGCAAACAGGGCCTGTCTTCTCTCCGTTGGCTGAGAGACAAGATAGGAGCGCCAATCACTTTGCGCTTCGTCTGTCTTCTTGTTTTCCTGTTTGGTTTCTGAATGGAGATAATCAGAACGGAACCAATAGTGAACAAGTCATAAGCTAAGCTAGCAAGAAAGACATATGAACGTGCAAGTTAACATCATTAGTTGCAAAAATTTACCTTAACAATAATAAGAAGAAGAAACTAATCATATCATTAAAACTCCAAAAGAGCTGAATTAGAAGGAATACCCATAAGTACGCGGTAAATCAAAACGCCTCGTCTCAAAGACCGCATGAACCGAGTTGGCCCATGGCTACTCCGCAAAAGCAAGAAGGTGCCAAAGCCTCTAAGAAGCTCCGCTTTAACATGTGTTCAGGCATGGATGTTGAAGGCATGGAGCCATATTCTGCCCAGCCCCTCATAGCTCCAACTTCACCTGACAGCTCCCTGCATGTTTGGGCCACGTCTCTTCCAATTTTCCGGCCTGCCAACTTCACAGACCTTGGCTCGCCCCTTCCCTAGCCCCGCGCTCCTGGCACCAGGCTGCAGATTGACCCTGGAAGGACGGGTATTTCATGGTGAGCATGCAGAACTTATCCTCGGCAGGGTCAAAAAATCACGCAGGTTCCCAAGAACCAACCTCGTCTTGGGACATTCAGTGACCTCCCCATGTCCTTCCTAAATGAACCAGTAAATTTAACAGAACCTCACACTGGATCCACGAAGGGTGCGCGCATTTCGGGTTTTGACAGACATCCAAGGTGCACCTCTTCCGTTTAGAGTTCACCTCAAGCACAAAACATCCATCCGTGGACTTCTAGCCTGAGACCTGATCCTGATCCACGCATGACAATCGAAACCTGAGACCAGTGCCATCCATGTTCAACCCTGTCACTTTGAGAAAACAACATGGTGACATGGTGGTTGTCATTTTTGGAGTTGGTAGCACTTGTGTGGTGGGTTTAAAGGGACATCGAAAGGAACACCACCATTTTTGTGTTGGGGGGATTCCTTAAAAAGACACACCCACATGTTTGAGGGTCCGTCATTTTGAGGGGTCCATCAAAAGCATCTGATCAAGCGTCGGATCGCTCGAAGCCAAGAGCCGGCACGTCCACATACCTGGCGGCGAAAATGTCCGACGGCTCGCTCAGGTTGGCTTGGGGTCTTCCATGTGAGGGGAGAGGATGGGTTGTTTCCGTGGATGAACCAAATGCTTTTTGTTTTTTAATAAACGGGAATCATAGATGGTAAAATTGGAAAGTATGCCCCCGGGTCATGGCTTGCTTAGGTGTAACTCTACGCCCGGAAACTTGCTGAGTGGTTAGAACGTTCAAGCATGGAGGTGCATACAAGAACGGTAGATGGAAATTATGCAGACCATCGCCGTTCCCCAACAAAATCGGGGGAGAGCTGCTGTGGATGGACGAAATCCTGCACCAGTTGGGATGGATGAATCCTGTAAATAGTGGGATAAACCACCAATCCCAACTGGTGCGAAATGGATTTCATCCGTCCACAGTGGCTTTGAGCCTCATGGATCTGACCTTCAGGGGTCGCCTTCTTCGGCCTTCTGCACTTCCTTCCGCGCGTTTTTGTGAGGCTTTCAATTTGTCCAGCGCCAGTTAGTCAGCAGAGGGTTCGGAGCATGCAGAACGGACAAGCAAGTCCCGCAAAACTACATGGTCTGCTAGTTAGATGGTAGGTAAACCTCAGCGACCCCATGAAATTAACCAGCTGAGTGGTGGCTTTTATTCCCATTAAATTTGCATTGACGTATCAAACCCTTCCGCGAAACCTTCCGCGAAGCTTCCTCGGTGTGAAGGGTACCTTCCGCGAGCATTTGTCTATATAAGTTTGTGCAAGTGCTTCCGCGGGCCTTCCACAGGCAAGTTGCTTCTGGAAACTGAGGAAGGTAGCTGCCGCGAGGGAATCTGCGTGCACGGCTTGCAAGTCAACGTGCTTGGCAGCAACCACCCAACCGAAATCAAACTACTATGTGCAAAACAACAAGGTCCCTTCCTCGAGCTTCCGCGGGAAAAGAACCTTCCGCAAACCTTCCGCGAACCTTCCGCGACTGCAGTGCGGCGCTACCTTTTTTGTTTTATCTGTCAACATCTATACATAAAATAAACCGACGCTCAGCTGAACAAACCGCTTAGCAGTTCCTCGGATCAGAACTTCCGAGAAGCCATGGTCTGCGCATGCTTGTAGAGCATCTGGAATTCCAAAGCAGACATTTCCGTGATTCCGAAAAACAACCGTGTTTCAAAGGGGATTCCCTTCATATCACAAAAAAGTGCCCCGCACCCTCCCTCCGACCCCAGCCCCGCCAGAAACAAAGAAGAAGAACAAAGCGCGCACGCACACACAGACACACACACAGACACAGACACAGACACAGACACAGACACGGACACACGGACACACGGACACACGGACACACAGACACACAGACACACAGAGACACAGACACACAGACACACAAAGACACAGAGACACAGAGACACAGAGACACAGAGACACAGAGACACAGAGACACAGAGACACAGAGACACAGAGACACAGAGACACAGAGACACAGACACAGACACACAGACACAGACACAGACACACAGACACAGACACAGACACAGACACAGACACAGACACAGACACAGACACAGACACAGACACAGACACAGACACAGACAGACACAGACACAGACACAGACACAGACACAGACACAGACACAGACACAGACAGACACAGACACAGACACAGACACACACGGACACACGGACACACACACACACACACAGACACAGACACACACACACACACACACACACACACAGACACAGACACAGAGACACAGAGACACAGAGACACAGAGACACAGAGACACAGAGACACAGAGACACAGAGACACAGAGACACAGAGACACAGAGACACAGAGACACAGAGACACAGAGACACAGAGACACAGAGACACAGAGACACAGAGACACAGAGACACAGACACAGAGACACAGAGACACAGAGACAGAGACACAGAGACACAGAGACACAGAGACACAGAGACACAGAGACACAGAGACACAGAGACACAGAGACACAGAGACACAGAGACACGCACACAACTCTGCTGTTGTGCATTGGTCTGACTGCTAGTCCACAATATACGCTTGTGTGTCCTCTACGTTTCATATTTGTTGTTGACCCTGAATGTGGTAGGCTGTTGTCGGTGTCTACTCTGAATACAACCACAGACCACCTGCACATCTGATAATTCTCGTTCAACTCACGTCGGGGCCCCGGCGGCGCGATGGTAAATTCCCAGTTCGCGCTCGCGGCGAAGCGGCGGGTTGACAACAGCACCTTGCGTGAGGCAAGGCAAAGATGGGATGCTGCTCGTTGGTCTTGTGGTTTGGGGGATTGATGGATTGCGGGCTCTTTCTTTGGGGAAGCGGGTAGAACGCTGGTTTGGTGCCATCCGGTCCTTGTGAGAACCTTAGGCGGGGCTGTTGCTTGTGGCATGGCTTCCTTCCTTCCTTCCTTCCTTCCTTCCTTCCTTCCTTCCTTCCTTCCTTCCTTCCTTCCTTCCTTCCTTCCTTCCTTCCTTCCTTCCTTCCTTCCTTCCTTCCTTCCTTCCCTGCCGCTGGCTGGCTGGCTTCCTTCCTTCCTTTCTTCCTTCCTTCCTTCCTTTCTTCCTTCCTTCTTTCCTTCCTTCCTTCCATCCTTCCTTCCTTCCCTGCCTGCTGGCTGGCTGGCTGGCTTCCTTCCTTCCTTCCTTCTTTCCTTCCTTCCCTGCTTGATTGCTTGCTTGCTTTCTTTCTTGCTTGCCTGCCTGCCTGCCTGCCTGCCTGCACTGCCTGCTCGCTTGTTTGCTTGCTTGCCTGATCGATGCCTGCCTGATCAGAGACAGCCAGAGAAAGAGTCACAGGCAGAGACAGACAAACAGTGAGACAAACACAAAAACAAACAAACAAACAAACAAACAAACAAGACGCGGATACATAGAAACATAAACAAGCAAATACGGCAAGCAAACAAGCAAAGCAAGCGAGCAAGCTAGCAAGCAAGCAAACAAACAAGCAACAATATGAAAGCAACACAGAAGCAAGCAATGCCGAGTCGATTGGACGCCTCATAACATCTTTCTTCAATCAACCACCGCCCAGCACTTACTCACTGCTCGTCACTTCCCCGCTCGCTCGCTTGCAGCGAGGCTCTGCTCTGCGATGCAATCCGTGCATCGCCGCCATGGCGACGACTGCTCAGCTCTGGGGTCCTTGTGATGTCTCTGCGAGTCTCGACGTTCGGAATGGCTCTACTTGAGGCTTCAGCCTTCCGATTGCCGCAACTTGAGCTCTTGAGGATGTAGGCGTGGTGCTCCCCTTAAAAAGCCCTAAGGCTTCTGCTTGACCCGTTTCCTCCCAGGAGCCATGAAAAGGGGGGCTGGAGCTTGACATCCATGCGACCTGGAGCCCAAGGCTTGCAGAGTCGAAGGACACCTTTTGTTGTGGGACATGGCAAATGGGCCCAGGGAAAACAAAACAAACATGAACCATCAACTCCAACGCCTAAAAAGGAAACCGGGGACTCCACATGTGTTCCTAACACCACCCAAGGCAGCAAAAGAAGTTCACTCAACAAAACCATCGGACAGGCGTTGGGAGTTGGCGTGGGGGGGTGGGGGTGGGCCTTGAAGTCACTCCCTCTTGAGAAATTGGGCGTTGGTACCTCGCCTGTTGCAAATGTCGGAAAGCTGAGAAGGAAGCCTGACCAGACTTTGACACGGGTTTCGACTTCTCATGGCTCTAAGCCTAGGAGTAAGTTGCAATAGTTCAGACACTTGACATCCCGTGTGGAATCTTGATGTGCGAGGTCGTACCCCTGTTCTTTGCCCTAGAGCCCAAATTTGGGCCGTCTGGGCGCGGAATTGAGTCTTGTTGGCGAATGAACATAGCAACAACCAAAAGTGCAAGAAGTGTTGAAACAGACAGGACCCTTTTGACTTCTTCCTTAGGCATGGGCATAGGGGGACGTCTTGTCTATTGCCAAGTAGGCAGATTGGTCCCCCGCTGCACTGGGTTCCATGCTGAGTAGAGTCCTAGAGATCAGTCGCACTGCCTGACTCGCCCTCTGCCCGATTAAACAAAAAAAAAGGTCAAACCGCCAGCCCCGCAGCACCACCGGGATGTCCCCCAGGGCGCGGCTGTCATCGACCGCACCTGCGACGCCACAACTCCGGCATCTCAAGCAGTCGCTTTGCTTAAGATACACTTAGCCGCTGGCAGAAAACCACTTGTAGGAATGGCCCCTCAATCAACCATGGACTTGTGAATCCGGGATCAATGGAGGAAGTCTCCGGAACCTATGCGCAGTTACTTTTTGATGAAATCCAATGTCCCTCCGGGAAATGGCCAGACTTTGACATCACAATGTTGACAGGGTATTCTATGCCCGCTATGAGTAGCGGGGGCCCTCAAAGGGTCAGCCCTGTGTAGTTCCAAGTTCCCAGAATTTTCGGATGGGGCTCTTTGCTCTCTACCATGGCTATAACGTGAGCAGACCAAGTACTCCGAACTCCTGTGCCAAGCTTCTCTTCAGGAGCAACTCAGCTGACCCCACAAAACGTGGGAACCGGGACCTTCCAGGCCTTTTGTGGATTTGCGTGGCCCCAAGTGGAGCACATGAGTCCAAAGCGAAAAGGCCACTGTTCCGAAAGTTCACTCAAGCAAATCCAAGCCCATTGCAGGCCTCACTGGTCCTTTGGGGCCCAGAGAGCTTGGCCGTTTGCCGCTGGAAGGCCCAAAACGCGAACTAGGAACTCCGGACAGCGACATATCCAGCTGCGCAAAGGACCGGGTCATGTGGCCCATTTGTTGACAAAAGCACACACCACCCACAAAGATACAGTGGATGGACAAACTCCAACAAACCCGTCTGTAGGAGGTTTTATCCCAATACTTGCAGGGTGTCCATCCTACGTGCAGGATACAGGTGTGTGGTTTTTCTTCAGGGTACCCTTTTCAAGGTTGGTTCAGGGGTAAAGAAAACCGCCCATTTTGGGTCCCGTTATTTTCTGAGAATCCCCCGCCTTCGGTCTTCGGCCGGTAGGGGTGGGCGCTAAAGGTGGCCACTGTGAGGCTCAAGGTCTCCCGGCTCACCTGACGCGAATCGAGTCGAGGGCAAGCACGAGTCGGGCTTGTACGCAGTCGGAATATGGAGTTGCAAAGTTACCTCGGCGTAGGTCTGCCTGAGATGTGCGTGAACATGCCTATGTTACTAGGTTTCCTCCGCAAGCAACTCGCATGAACTGTACGGAGCTGTGCGTAAAACAGTGCGTACAACAATGCGTGCCTCGCAACTACCCCGAACGAACCCATACTTACCAAAAATGGAACTGCTTTCATACTAACCATGAGGAACAACACCTATTGTATCACGTTGTGGGTGTAGATTGGCAACTGCTGTGAGAAGTGGTTCACCATGGCGGAAACACCGGGACAGCTTTCATTCTGTATGTGCGAGTACATGTCTATGTCTTTACAGTATGTTGGTGTTCATGTATGCATGTGTGTGTGTTTGTCGGTATAGGAAACCTGTCTTCAGGCACACTAGGAACGGGCTGCTGGTCAGGCCCAATACTAAATCCTGTAGACCCCAAAGTGAAACAAGTACACATATCGTGACTAGTCCAGCCAGACACAACATATCTGCCTGGGGCCTTTCCAAGCATGTGTTTGTTTGGTGATGGTTGTCGTCTTCTCATATTTTGGTGTCCTCTTGGTGTTTTGTTTCTTCTTCTTCTTCTTCTTCTTCTTCTTCTTCTTCTTCTTCTTCTTCCTCTTCTTTTTCTTCACGTTTGGTGCCGGTGTTGTTCTTGGCATGTTTTTCGTGTCAAGTTGGATTGTGCTTCCCCTTTTCCGACCGACTTCACTTCCCTGCCTCGGTGACGTGCAGTAGCCTCAAGGCGCTTGGGCTCCTTCTCACGGTCCAACTTGTAAGCTTTGAAGTTTGAAGTGAAACCAGACTGGCTGGTACTCAGTAGGAAACCATAAAGGATGGTTTTTCTCGGGGTCATTCCAACTCATTCCCTGTCGAGAACCAGCAAGCAAGGGGAAGCCTCCCGATTTTGTTGGTTCGAAGGTTTCGCGAAACTCCAGGCTTTGGACTTGGGAACCGCGTTCTCGAAAGTGCTCTGCAAATTAGCAAGAGCCCAAAAAGGCATCAATGCTAGAGATGTCTCAGACATCTCTCTTTGGGGGACCCCTCTTTTTTGGGTTTCCACGCCAAGTCTTTTCAACCAGACAAACAACCAGGTGCCTCACCGTGAAAACTCTAAGGCTGGGGGTGAAGGTGGGAAGGGAACCCTGCAAAAACGACCGCAGAATGGATGACAGGCCCATATGGCTGCGTCTTTTTGGGTGGGCTTGAGGGATTCCAAACGGAAGCTTACCGGGGGACACCCATACCTTGATGTGTGGCCACAAACATGGCCTTCTTCATGCTGCTCATCACTCCTTTTGCGAGTGCTTTCAGGTTGTCGGGAGGAATTTTCAAAGCTCCCATTGCTTCCCCTCCCCATTTCCCCATGCGTTTGATGAGAACGCACTTGACTGCGGCCCCCAAAAGGTGACAGGGATGCTGGACGCTTGACACTTCCCAAGTTTGCATCAGTACATTGCAAGCATGGCAAACGTGCCCTGGGGCGGGGTCATGCTTTGGGGAGGGGCCATAACCTCAAACAAATACGCTGACTGGAACGTGATGCAATGCCATTCAGATTCTCAGTGACCGGCATGGCCCTCTGGATTCCTCGTACGCTTGATCCAAACAAACTGTCACACTAAAGCGCGCCGCGGCAACAAAGCATTCCCCTGACAGTGTGCGGAAACGAGGGCTGCTTGGGAACCACAAGGTTCTTCCCGATTGTCACAAGACTCAAGCAGGAGCATGAGAGCTAGGCCCCAATACTTCGCACGACATCCCTTGACACAGCTCTGATCTGTAAATTGCTACCCTTCCAACATGGAAGTGCCGGTCCAAAAGGAAGGCGTTACCGCAGAGGAATTCAACGGACCCAGCCGCCCTTCCTGCCTCACATCCACCTGGGCTGTGCAAAACGCCTCTAAGAGGATTTTGGGGGGTGAGTCCTAATTGGGACCCGGTGGACACGATTTGACATGGGGGATTTATTGCCCTTTCCCATCTCGGTTCCCTACTAAGATTTCATAGATAGTTGCCGGAGCTCGTCCAAATGGTTGGTGACTCATGGGTGCCCAAATCAGTCGGCGATGTCTGGATTTGACTTGCTAATGAGCTGCTAATGCACACAGACAGGCAAGCGACTGTGCTTCAAATGCACGCCTGGCCAAACGTCAAGGGCGGAGACAGCGTGTCCAGGTGGATCTTGACAAGGAGAATCAGCGTGTGGTATCGCGTTCATGTCTTCCTCTCTCACTGCTGAGAACATACTCAGCATACACAGCGGGGTCCAGAAACTGCTCGCATTCAAGGACCTCTGCGGCGATCTGTTCTGCCAAGCAGACGCCATCGCTCTGCGAGGCGTGCACAAGGCCAAGGCCAACGGCTGACCTATACGAGCAAACCAAACAACGCTGGCTGCATCTGAGCCTACGAAAGCGAACATAGGGGTGGTGGTTTTGGTCCGGGCTGTGGGGAATGACCACTTCTGTGATACAACAGAAAGGGCTTCCCAAAGACTATTTTGTGCATATAAAGGGGATTCCAAAAAGTATCACAGACGTGGTTGGAGAAACCCCGAGTGATCCCACAACCCTGGTTTTGGTGTTGGTGGTGAACCCTCCAAGGTGCAGCTTGCATCATAGCACAGCGCCTTGGAGTTCATGGCTGCCCAGACTGCCCCGTTGACAAGGCAGGCTAGACGACCGTGTCCCAGAACGTGGCAACCCCACACGGGGTCAGTAGCGGGTTCACCGTACACCTCCAACCCAGGCACACAAAAGAACAAGGCAAAACGTCTGCCAGGACCCTTCGTGGTGCAACCAACATGTTGTCGGCTGGGAGGAAAGGCAAGGCTGAGCAAAGACTTTCCAGCCAGCTGTGAACACATGGCCAAAATGACCACTTTGGGTATTCCACAAAAGGACTGCCTCTTTGAGGGGAAGGGGGCGAAAGATAAACCCGACTCCGGAGTGAGAAAAACATGTGGAAGCCGATCGCTCGAAACTGCCACCAACCAGGGCCCAACTGGAAACAAAGGGTTGACCTTGGGCCACAAATAAAAATAGATCGAAATTGGACAACCAGAAGGTCAGAAGGTCGATTCGCATTGGGCACTTGAGCAACATCAGTCTGCCCTTGGGCAGCCCTCGCATCGTGAAATTCTGTGAGTCAAACATCGAAACCGCGCCAGAAAGCCAACGAATTCCATATTTCGGCTGGAAACTGAGGGGGGGGGGGGGGGAAGGGGGACGGAAGGCCGACAGGAGGCCATCACTCCAAACTTCATCCCCCCAAACCCTAAAACCCCCAAATCCCCAAGCCCTCCTCAGACACTGCGCCAGACCCTCTAAGTAAAGCTACGCCAAACCGAAGCAAGCGTCAACACAAACACAAACTCATAAGCTAACTGCCAAAGGAGGTTGGTCACAGGGCTTCCCATACTCCCCTCTTCACTCATGTAAACAAGCCGCAAAACAAAGCAAACCAGGAATCCACCCAGTAGGAGGACACCCGCTGCAGGGATTGCTCACAAAACGCCCCTTGCCGGGGAAACAATCAACAAATCACGCAACTTGCCCCGATTTCCCCTCTCAATGGGAGCCCTGGAGTCATCAACTGGCTGCTCTTACTTTCGAAACGTCCCGTTTTAGAAGGGAACGCTTCTTTTTTGCAGTGGACCACCTTCGTTTTTCTCCATGATGAATCCCCTGTCGACTTCTTGCCGCAAAAAAACGGGAAGCCGCATGAACGGAGTGGCACTGGATTTCCCATCAACTGACTGGTGGCTTCCATTGAAACGATCGCCACTTGAGGATCCGCAAAGGGGACCAGCCAGGAGACCCTGTTCCAAACTTCACCCCGTTCCTTCGCCTCAAAAAAGAAGAAGAAAAGACGAGCGCCGCCCACATCGGAAATTGCGCGCCAAGGCGCCACGGCGTGGGGCGCCGCTTGCTCGGAGCCCGCGGGCTTCCCCGGCGGCCTAAGGGGTCGGAGATAGATTCCCTTTTGGGCTGTAAAGGGCAAAAGGAACACTACCTACCCATAAAATGGCGGCGGGGACGGGGGGTGCCTAAAGAAAAGACGAGCCGCCCATACATGATATCGAGGCTATATAATAACTGCATAAAGGATGTATGTATGTATATATATATATGTATTTATTTGTATATATACTGCTACAAGCCAAAGATGGTAAAGCCTCCACACCTCCAAGCCCCTCGCCTGGAAGTTGTTTGCTGAATATGGCAATATGGCTTCGTGGCGTTTCATTTTTTTGCGCTCGGAACCGCAACAACTAGACGGGCCTGAGCTGGTGTTGGAAAATGCTTGGTTTGCTGTTGCGGCTGATTTTGGAGGCACCGTGTTTTGGTGCCATGGTCAAAGTCGACCTTTCCGGACATGTCCAGGATGTTGGGAAGCCCAGAACCTCCATAGGCCGATCTTAGGGAGATAAAATCACTGAGCAAAGATCCTTGCCCTTTCTGCAACCTGTGGCGCTCACCGTAACCTCCAACAAAAAGCGTGGGTGGAGAATGTACCAATGGACTCCCGGGTACTTTCTGCTACGATTAGCCGAATGTTATAGCCCGGTGGGACCCGCATCGCTTCTTCTGGCTTGCGAGGTCCGACTTGAGCGCAGAACTTAAGCATGGTCAAAAAGCCGCGCATTCGACACTCCCGGGCAAGTAAAACACGCTGGTCTCATGGCGAAAAAATATCTTATCACCAGATGGTCCGGCTACAACCCTGAGAAAGGGCCTCCTCACATTCAGCCAAGCCAAACCTGTCAGCTGGCAGCTCAGCACCAAAGCTGAGCCAAGCAAACTTCAGGTGCAAGCCTCCACACCCTCAACCAACCTAGCCATTGGGCGGGGATATGGCTCATGATCTCTTCTTGCTCTTTCTCTTTGCGGTTCAACCCGGATCCAAGCACTTGAAGATCCCACTACTTGAAAAACAAGTCGCAAACCCCTCGCGCCTGACGTCATCCTCCTTTGCTTCCATTTGTTTTTGCGCCCCGTGGGAATCGTAGTGAAATCGTTTCCCTTTAGACAAAACCAACAAGGGGGAAAAACAATATTCATTTCAGCACATGGAAGTTTGTCCAAATCCCTGAGATGCCCGACATGCTCGAGAAGAGCAGGCAAATGCTGCAGAGGCTCGCCCAAACCTCGCTCGTGTGTCCGCGGCTTTGTGGCCCGGTGTCGGTGGCAAAATCTACGGGCCAACTTGCAAACCCCGAATGGGCATATCCCAAAAGTAGTACGTCATACATGGGTTATACAGGCTGCATGCCCCAAAAACCACCCCTGTACAACTGCATAAGGCCCATAGGTGGGGTGTCCATTTGGGGTATGTGAGTTGGCCCTTAGACACAACACGAATTCCTGAGGTGTATTTGTTCGTGTGGAGGGTAGCCTTCGGGTTGAAGACAAGCCCATGCCCAGCTAGGCTGGGCAGCCCTGAGAGTGATCGTTGTGAAGAACCGGCTGCAGGATGTTTGGTCAATCTGGTGTCCAAGTGTCATGGGGGCTGGGGGGGGGGAGGGAGGAGAGGGGGAGGGAGCCCAAATAAGCCCTTATTAAGCTCTTAATAAGGCCTTATTATTTAGGATATATTTAGGCTCTCCTCCCTCCCCCAACCCGCAAGAAAGTTTGGTCATGACGTCCATTTCAAGGCTACATTGGCTACATCTTTGTCATAGCGAAATTAAGCATTGCTTTTTGGGTGCCAAGGGAATGCATTCCGGCATCAAGAAAAAACCTCCTTTGAAACCCATGGAAACGGAGCTGGTTGGAAAGAATGGACAAGGAATCAAACCCTAGATTCGTAGAGAATGCTTGCGCTGGTAAGTGGTTTCCATGGACCAAGACCTGCGGTTTGCCCAACTCCGATCGTTTCATATTTTGAGCCACGGCCATGAAATGGGGGGGGCTTCCATGGGTGGTGTCCTTTGGGTTTCTCCCACCACCCCAAACAGACGGACCCACATGGGGAAGCCCCTACAGACCCTTGGGCTCCCGGGCCCAGCCGTGCTCCGGCGGGCCCGGGGGGTCCGAGCCCGCGGTGACCTCCGAGGAAAAAGGCCAGAAATACTCCTAGGTCCGCCACAGGGATAACAAGAAAAACACCTGAACATTGCCTTCTAAATGGTGCTGTCCCCTTATTTTGGATGAAAAAGCCATGTTTCAAATGGTTGCAAAATGCATGTTTTGAGGAGCCCTGCTCCAGTAGAGAGCTTAGAATAAGGGTACCCTATTTTTTCTCTGTGGTCTATTTTAGTAGGAGAACCCTCCCCCCAAAAAGGGGAAAATACACGGTAAAAGGGGGCACTAATGGGGGACTTAGACTCACCTGGGGTTGGCCCAAAGTCCACTAAGGTGTTGTTTTGAGCTGCTAAAGATTCAAAAAAGCCCAATCCCACGAAAATGGTGAAAATGGTTTTCCCAAAAAGAGATGAGTCCACCTCAGGAAGTGAGTCTATGCGTACACCTCAAACACTACCAAGGAAAATCATGTTGAGTTGGCCCGAAGTGTGAGAAATACTGACACGGGAAGGTGTTCAGGGTAATTAAACTAGCGAAGGGTGGGGGCTTGCAAGTTCTTCAGAAGGGGATATGGGAATTGCCCTGTGCTTCGTATGGAATGGTTGGGAGCCTTGATTCTGAAAATTATTCCCTGCGAGCAGTCGGCTGGGATTCAAACCCACGTAGCGTTGTTCCTAGTGTACCAAATAGGCTCCTTCCGTTTGCAAAAAAAGGATATCCACGAAAGCCAACTGCTGGCGTTCTTGTACCTTGCCCGCTGCCTTCCTATTGAAAATAGGGCCCAAATAGTTTGAATGGGGTCTTGGGGAGTTTGGGAGGCTTGTTGTGTTTTTTAGGATTTCGACCCCCAAAATGTGTGTGCTTCTTTTTGCTTTCCCTTTCAAACCACGAAAAGGTGCCCGGTACCCACTCCAAAAAAACCACCTTAAGTCATAAGCACGAGAGCATAATCCCAACGGCTCCCACGCAAAAAAAACTGATGCCCCCTAAGGGTGCATGGCTGCGGACAAGACAAAGACCCTACCTCCGGCTGACTCCCCACCAAAACACCGCGTGCCGTCCAGGAACCTCCATCCTTTTTGGGGAAGCCCCTGCTTTCGGCCTTTGGGAATGGAAGACAAACAAATCTGAAAGCATGATCTTTGGAGATTCCTGAATAAAGGGAAGCTGATGGCACCAGCAGCAAAACAGCATGGAACCCCAGCCGCCGAGCACAGCTCAAGGAGCCCAACTGTTTTGTGGTGGATTCCCTCCACTCTTCCTGGCGTTTCCCTTGGGTTTCCCCCGCCAAAGACAATCTCAAGGCACTTGCGTCAAAGTCGCCGATCATGGCCGGGCAAGAAACCCCCCTCCTTTCGTCCAAGCCCAAAGGACAATGAAGCTAGAATCTTTGATCCTGCCAAAACGGGAAGTGTAAGGATCTCTTGTCTTCCCCTTGTTTTCCTTTCAATTTCCCACCAACAATCGCAGAAGTGGAAAGAGAGGCTCTCCAATATGAAGCTAGTGTCTTCCCACACCTCCCTGTCAGCTTCCACTGTTAAGGGTAACCCCAAACTCCGGTCTTATTTTGTGGCGTATCTGTTTTGATCTTGCCTTTTTGGGATTGTTTTCAGCCCTCCCAAAACACCCAAAGAACCCCCGCCCCCCAGTTTCAGACTTTCAGGACATCATATGGAGTTTCTCAAAATAGACCTGTAGAAGCTGCAGTCCGATTTGCTTCTCTTTTTTGAGCCAACCCAACAAGTTAGCTTGTCGATGTTCAGTGCCACATGAGTCAGAATAAACACCCGGTATTAACAATGGTCTGCCCAAATCCACGTACAAAAATTACAAAGCCGGCCGCACCTATCTGCAAATTTTGCTTAAACCACAAAAAAAAAAACACGAAAAGCTAAATTAAGGAATCCCCCAAGTAAAGGACCTTTGTCACGGTTGGTGAGCTCGCAAAAAAAAGAAGACCAATTTCTGGCCCATGTTGGTTGGCACTTGCATGGGAATCATCATTCATTCGGGTTTCTGAACAGTGGTGCGATTTCTGGATTTCGCAACCATCCCACAGTATGTTAAAATACCCCATAACCCCCACAGGAACCCCTACAGGCACCCCTACAGGAACCCCCAAAAACATGGACTCCCTGGGTGCGAAATGGTATTTCTGGCTGGCTCTGGCGCTTGCTCTAAAATCAAGCCCAAAACCAAAGGGAGGCGCTTTTTTGCCCAAGAACCTTTTGTTAAAGAGTGGTTCAATCCCTTCATCTCCCCTGTGGTTTTGGCCAAAACAAGGTCCTTTCTGATCCCCGCGGATCCGATGGCCTTCATGAGGGCGTTGAAGCCCTCCTGCACCTCCGCCTGCCGGGGTTTGACATATGCCCCACCGAACAAAAGGCACGGGGCCCAAGGCGGCCCCCTGCCAAAAAAAGAAAAGAACCGAAGAAAACACCTGTAGCCAGGGAAACTCACCGAAGACTGCACAAGGTCATGCTAGAAACTTGAAACTTCACACCCGAACTGGGAAACATTGGGACCCCTGGCGGTTCTCGCAGGAGAGTTCTCTTTGTTTTGGGGTGCTTGTATGGTTGGTTTAAAGAGAAATCGAAGGGAAATCACTCTTGCTTTTGTGGGACAGAGACATCCAGAGACAGAGAGACACAGATACAGAGAGACAAAACACAGAGAGACAGACAAGACACAAAGGCACACGAGACACAGAGACAGACAGAGACACAGAGACAGACACAGACAGAGAACGAGACAGGCAGAGACAGAGACTGACGTGGTCTTAAATGTTGGGAAACTTCATGGTGTTTCTTTTGGTTTCATTGTCAATGGGGGCTGTGGCACAATCGCAGTGCGCCCCTGCAGTGGCGGAGGAGGTCGCAGGTTCAAGTGCTGCCAGCCTCATGCTCACTTGCCCAAAAAACCTGGAAGTAAAAGGTTAACCTTTTGTGACCTCTACTAAAAGTAGACCAAAAGGGGAAATCAAAGGTCAAAAGGTCGGCTTTCGACAACTGAGCATGACATCAACCCCCATGCCAAGACCAGCTGAGTCACAACCAAAACCTGGTACTTAAAAGGTCTACCCAAGTTGTAAGGAAATTCAACGGCGGCCGCAACTATTCTGGCTGGGACTGCCCCTTGATTGTGGCTCAGTTGGAGCATTTTGGAGCTAAGGGCAAAGATCTTCCTGCGCCTCCGTGCCCAGCGTCTCACTGCCGGGCCGGATCTGGGAGGAGCCCACGATGGGTCTGGCCGTTTTGCGATGCAAATCCGCCAGGCGCCGTTTGGGGGGCGGACGTTCGTTTTTAGGTTGGAACCCCCAAAATGGCGGGCTCCGGAAATTTGGTGAGGGCAGACAACTGGCAGAAACCATGTATTATGTGTGGGTATGTTGTTGCTTCAGGTTGGACACCCTAGAATGGCGTTGGTTGTGCATTTGGTTTCCTTTGAAACCAGGAAAAGGGGGGCACCAGCTCCAAACAAAGATGAGCCACCCAAAGTAACCTCAACGGGTTTCTCAAATGGTGATTTGATCCCCAAGAGGTGGTGGTCCTTGTGGTTTCCCGCAAAAGCCCAACAAGGGCACCCTGGCATAAGCTATCCCCAACAGCCACGGAACGCCCCGGAACCCTCCCTGAAAGCTACCCACCCGGAACCCTCCTGTGAACCCTCCCTGAAAGCTACCCCACCCAAGTAACCCTCCTTTTGAACCCTCCCTGAAAGCTGCCCCAAACCAACCCTTATCGCCCATCTGGGCAGTGACCGCATACTTTCAGCTGTTGGGAAACCAAGACACCGAATTGAAACCAAATTCGATCACGCCAAATTGAAACTAAACAGCATTGAAACTGAAGCAATTGAAACTGAGCCAAACTGAAGCTGAAGCAGACTAAAAACTAGAGAGATTGGTCCTGGGAAACTATTAGAAACAAATATCGAACCAGTGGAATCTATGCATAACTGACCAAGGACACTAGTCTCCAGATGAAAAACCGGTGCACGTCCGGGCATACAGAAAGAAGCCCTTGATGTTTGATCCGGGGTCCCCCACGAGGGGAGTGTGCACCTTTTTGCTTTTTCGCCTTGACCGTGAGTCCACGTACGATGCCTTTTCCCTAAATTCGTTAGTTGGAAACGAGTTAGCAAATGATCCGGTACCAAAGCAAGGGGATCCTAAAAAAATCTCTGGCATCACTGCCAACATTCCCAAACAGCGCGCTGCTGACTCCCTGTCACTACCCACCTCTGCGACAGGTTCGGACACGGACCCTCAAAAAGACACACCCATACTGTGGATGGACGAAATCCTGCAACACCTGAGAAACCACATCCATTTCGCACCATTCAGAAACCCTGCACCCCCCGCCCGGAAAAAGTTCTGATTTGCTTCCCATGGCTTCATTTCGCGAGAAGCGATTTCATTGTGACTCCTCAACCCACCCGCATCGCGTCAATAGCCAGGGCGGCAGGTGACAATTCAGCTGCACCCAGCCTTCCGCCTGAAGAAAAGGCTAGAAAAGAAGCGGAGGGGGAGGGGCGAAGTGGAGAAATGCCTAACATGTCCTCTTTAACCGTCACACCAAAAGGAACCTCCCGTCTTGGTTGCTGTAGCGACCCCTCTGCAAGCAGTTGTTCACTTTCTGTGGGTCCAATGGAACATCCACAAAGCTAAAGTCCAAGAAAGCCTTTTCCACAAGCCTTTGGAACATCCACAATGGCCTTTAGCTTTCCCAAAAGGTGCCTTGTTTCCACTTTCCAAGCTAAAGGCACCTGTGCTTTCCCAAAAAGCTAAAGTCCAAAGCCCATCTGGCCTCTAAATTTGCCCCAAAAGCCACCAAAACGAGAAATTCAATGGAAAAAAAACGGTCAAAGGTACAGTCAGATCACAAGGAAGGACAAAAGCCCGAAGTTGCTTTAGCGGTTTTACGGTGGAAGCAACGGCTGTGCTGTTCTCAAGCACATGTGAGACATATTGAGAAGCTGTAATTGTTCTTTGGGTCTACCCAAGACCAGCATACGAAACAACCAAAAGGGTGTGTCTTATGTTTGTCTGGTATCAGAGGAATCATCATTCCAGGGTTTAGGTGGTGCGAAATGGATTTCGTCCATTCACAGATGATTCAAACCAAAGTCCCATAAGCTTTACTTTGGGTGTGAACTTGTGTCTCATTCAGGCCACATCTGCGTCGGGACTTCTGCCAACCTTCCACCTACCGGCGTAACGGTATAACGATAGCCCAAAGAAGTTCTCGAGGGCGAATTGATTGGGGTAAAAGTAACTAGGTCCTCCAGTAGAAAGGTTAGAATAAGTTGGTACCCTTTTTTCCTCTTTTTTGTCTATCTTAGTATATAGGGGAACCCTCCCCAAAAAAAGAAACGGGAGAGAAGGGCACTACTGGGGGACCTAGGTAAAGACCCTAAATATGATGCCCTTTGATTCCCAAAGGCCTCAAGTAATGCTGGTTTCATCATCCCCTGACCGAAAAGAGACTCCTGTGACACCCCCACAACAAAATCTAAGGGGCAGAACTAGAATATGGGTGTGGGGTGCTTGAAGACCAACTTCGATGATCATAGGGATCAGCACCGTATATCAATATTACTTTCTTTCATACAGCCTGGTATCATCTGGGCCAGTTCGGCATCTGACACCCCCCTTCTGGGTTGGCACCCACTGCTTACTGTTTCAGCAGATCGATTTGGCGCGATCTGGCGGTCAGTCTCCCAGGGATGCCTATGAAGTGAGTAACCACCAAACTTGGAGTGGGCCAACCCTTTGTTTGCCAATGAACAGGAAGTGCACCTCCCATCCCTTTACATCCCCCTCCCATCCCTTTACATCCCCTCACTTCATTACATCCCCCATCATCCCCCTTATGTCCTGGATATTGTTCCTAAAAAATCAGATGTTCAGCCGCACAAAGCCGTGCAGGAGCTCCGACCTTCCGCGCTTCTTGAGTCTCCTTCGGCTCGCCGGATCCTTTCTCGGAAGTGCACAGGACCCCCCCCTCCCACCCAAGAAAACGGAGCACTGTCGTCCAAGTTGGGGCTGGGGCCGTGCACTGCACCCCCCCCCCCCCCCCCGAAACCAAAAAAGAACAAAAGGAGCAAAGTCTTCCAAGTGGACACTGTCGTGATATTTCTTGGTAGGATGATTTTAAGATGCTCAAGAATGGTGAAGAGCGTCCGGCGGGTGCCTTTGTTTCTGCACCTTGAGTCCTGTTGAAAGGGATCTTCCCAAAGACCAAAGGGGCCTGCCTCAAAATACCAAAAAGCTAGGGGACCCCTGTGATGGCCTTTTAACGGAAACCACAAACCGCCCACCTGGAAGGGTCCCTAATTTTTTGGGGAATCCCCAAAAGGCATGGCTCAAACACATGTACCACAATGGCACTTTCATTTTGAGCACAGAAAAAAGGGGAGAAGCCCGGGGTTCAAAAGCTCCCTGGACATCCCCGCCCAAGCTGCGCGCAGAAAGCGCCTGGGCGATCTGATGGAAGGCCGAGGGGGCCGCCGCGCTGGCGTCCTGGAGCGCGCCAAGTGGCCACCGCGCACAACTTTCGTCTGCGAAGATCGCCCCCCTGTTTTGCTTTTTTTGGAATAGTATATATATATATATATATATGAAGCCACTTTTTTGTTTGTAGCATATATATATATGTATATACATCAACAAATCCTGTGGTTTGCCCCCTGGAGAAATAATAATAATAATCAGTCCAGTAGTGACAAATTGCCTTTCACTGGAAACCACTGGTAACGATAGAAACAAATCGCCCAGTAGCGATAGATTCCAACTTCCAAACCAAGAAGGGAAAATACAAATTAATCTTAGGCAAATGGAAGACAACAAGATCATTGGATCCACATTTCGGGCTGAAGGGGTGAAAATTCACGAAGAAACCATCCATTTCGTAGCTCTATTTCCGGTTGGTCTGGGGGGGGGGGGGCAACATAGCTTTGCTGCGATACTGTTTAGTAGCTGAACATACCAAACCGCTCACCATGGTATGACCAATGGCCTGATCAACCATTCTGACGAGGGCAGAAAATACCGGTTGGTTCATTCCTATTGCCCCTGACTAGCTCGTCACTTTGAAAGTGGATACACAAACAACCATGGGCTCCCAAAAATATCAGTTGGCGACCGAGGCGAGGAGATGTCGGGCCCCCTGTCACAAGGGTAGAAAACTGGCAGACACAAACCAACGAGGTCTCTCTGTTGCTTTCTGCTCCCCTGCTAAAGGTTCGACTTTTAGTGGTTTAATTCGGAAAACCCATGAGTCGGCAAGAAGTTAAAGTCCTCACATCCCTTGGCAACATGCACCAAAGCAAAATGGGCATGGCATGGCATGGCGCTGTCTCTTTTAGGGAACCTCAAAAGAAAAATGGAAGGTTCCCCTAGGACGCTTTTCAAAGATCCCCCTCTTTTAGGAGCTCCCTGGAAACATGCAAGACCAAAATACGTACCTTTCGGTTTTCTGAGGCTCGGTGAAGCCTGTGGCATCTTTTCGCATTGGTCGCGAAACGGCGGTTTTGACAAATGTGAGCGGGCGAAAAGGCGCAGATTGGGAGCTAACCCTCCAACATACCTCTGAACCCATATGAACCCCTATGAACCCCTATCAACCCCTATGAACCCCTATGAACCCATATGAACCCCTTTGAACCCATATGAACCCCAGAGGAACTCCAATAAGGGAACCCTCAGCGCGGCTGCGGCCTCAAGGCTATAGAGATTCCATGCAGGGCAACCTTTCTGGAAAATCACCTGGAGATGGTTTGGTGCACACTTGCCCCTTTTGGACAGTCTTCCAAAGCACTTCCACAGTTGTTTGTGAGAGGGTCCGTGATTTTGAGAACCGTAGAATGGAGGTCAAAACACCTGGTCGGGGTTGGAAAGATCAGGGCAATTAACGTGCTGTAGTCAACGGGTTCCAAGACACAATCATTTGTGTAGCAGCCGAAACGAACCCATTGTGAGACGTAGAACCGGATTGGGTCTGTTTCCAAAATGGGAAAACGCCAAAAATATGCGTTTCCTTTCTTGGTTTCCTTTTAAAACCCAGCAGAAGGTGTCCATCATGTTGAGAACCCTCCATTTGCTTAAGTCCATTGGAAAAAAAGACTGCGGATGGACAAACTCCTGCACCACCTAAGAAACCCTGGAATGATTCGATTCCCCTGGAAAAATACCCAACAAACGTTATATGGTTTCAACCATGGTTTCATTTCGTGGCGGATACACCCTTTTAGTTGTTTCTTATGCTGGTCTTAGGTAGACCCAAAGAACAATTACAGGTTCTCAACATGACTCACATGTGCTTGAGAACGGCATGGAGGTTGCTTCCACCCTGAAACCCTAAAGCAACTTCGGGCTTTTTTCCCTCCCTGCGATCTGACTGTACCTCTGACTGCACGGTACGGTTTCAACCATGGTTTCATTTCGTGGTGCGATTTCTGGATTTCGCAACCTTCCCCGGTATTTTGAGAGAAACCCAACGAAGGGCCCTGCCAAAGGACCCCACGACCCTGTCTTGTTCCTGGACTTCGTCCATCCGCAGCATTCTTTAGCCAATGGAAGGGACCCCCACCCTTCGGCTCACCGAGCGAGCGACTTGTCGCTTTGGCCCCGCCTGGCCGGGGCTGGGGGCCGACTGCCGCTCCTGGCGAAGCTGCACAAGCGCCCCGAAGTCGGTGGGGTCGGTGGGGTTGTTTGGCAGGGGCCCTGTGTTGGGTTTGTCACAAAACCCTATGGATGGTGGCGAAATCCAGAAGTCGCACCACAACAAGAAACCATGGTTGAAGCCATTCAATTCCATTTCACACCACCTGAGAAACCATGAAGCCATAACGGTTGTTGGTATTTACAGGGGAATCGAATCATTCCAGGGTTTCTTGGGTGCTGCGAAATGGATTTCGTCCACCCACAGTAGGGGAAACCCCCAATCCCCAAAATGGGGCCCGGTTTCCTTTTGGCTTCCCCTTAAGACCACCAAAGAAGCGGTGAAAGGCATGTGGCTCAACAACCCACATGGTCTTCTTTGCTCTGCTCATCCCATTATCCTTGTCCTAGGATCCTCCGCTCATCACTCATCTGAATCTGGTCCAAGCCAACCATCAAAATTGATGCTTGGGTGACTCAAAGAGGCTTGCTGCAGCCAATTCCACTCAGGAGGTCCAGACTGCTCCTATTGTTCTGATTTCCAAACAAATGCATGCATTTGTTGCTCTAATCCAAAAGCCTGAAAGAGAAAGAAGAAGGAAGGAGAGGGAGGATGAGGAAGTGGAGATAAAAAAAGAAGAAGAAGAAGTGGTAGAAGTCCAGGTAGAAGGGAGCAAAGGCGCACAAGGGAGCAGCAGCAGTCGACAAACTGTTCCTGTTGGTGCGCAAGTATCACCCTTCACTTGGACGAGCATCTTGCCCAGATTGTCGCAAGCTCACTTGGGGGTAAAAAGAGCTCACCACAATTCCCCTCCCTACCCAAGAACCAGAGTCAGAGAGGCCTTCACAGAAGGGCATAAGGCCAAATAAGGCCAAGCAAAGCCTCATCGGTTCGGGGGGGGTCTTTGGGGGGTGGTTTGTAGGGTCTCCTGACTTTTCGTTATTCATCTGCTAAAATGTTTTTCTATTCCCCCCCTCTGACCAACCCCACCAACCGAACGCCTGCCCGTAGGGCTGGAACTCATCACCTTGGCGAGCAGTGATCCGATTGCCAGGTCACGCTGACAAAAGGCGTCTGGCGCCTCGGTAACCCAACCCAAACATAGACACGCGCTCGCGCACACACACACACACACACACACACGCACACGCACACGCACACGCACACGCACACGCACACGCACACGCACACGCACACGCACACGCACACGCACACGCACACGCACACGCACACGCACACGCACACGCACACGCACACGCACACGCACACGCACACGCACACGCACACACCCGCGCACACGCACACGCACACGCACACGCACACGCACACACACGCGCACACGCACACGCACACGCACACGCACACGCACACGCACACGCACACACCCGCGCGCGCGCACACAGACACACGGCCGGACAAGGACTCTCTTCTCCACTCCCGGAGGGAAAGAACGTGTAAGAACTGAAAGCATCGAAGTCAAGAGGCATGGCACAGTCGTTCGATTCTCCATCAAGAACAGCCCCGTCTTTTCATTCGCTCAAGCAATTTCAAGAACACGTGTGACCCAAGCTGCTTCAAGTGCATGCCTGAAATTGCATGCAGGCCAAACAGAGACCAGTGAGGCCCAATAGGGCGACAACGGGCAAAACCATATGATTGTCTCCGCAAATATTTCGCCAGTCACGTCCTCACCGACACGGCGGAGTGATCCCTCGATACCATTTAGCAACTGGTTTGTGACCATTGCTATAGATTCGCCAGTGAAACCCACACTAACCGCGGTAACCAAGCCACTTACAAACTGAGAATTCTAGCCCCAAATTCACAGCTGTTCCATGTTTTATCCCTGCCCAACATTGGGATTCAGTTAGGAAAAGCTCACTTGCCCAACAAAAACCTGGAAGTAAAAGGTTAGCCTTTTGGGGCCTCTACTTGAAATAGACCAAAAGGGGAAACCAAAAGGTCAAAAGCTCGGCTTTGAATAACTGAGTCGAGCACCACCGATTCGATTCCGAGGCCCCCTGCTAGAGTCACTGCCCATCCGCGAGCGCCTGGAGGAGGTAGAATGCCGGTCACTTTTTCGGTCGGCTGAAAGGGGCCAAAAGGGGAAGTTTCTTTCGGAGGGTACCCGATGTATGTTGGGTTTAAAGGGAAACCAAGAGGAAAACCACCTCTTTTGGGGTCCCCAAAAAAAAAGACAGGCCCAAGCGAAAGCTCCTGGGTATGTTAGGTGCGACAAGATGCCAGCAAGTGATTGGTATAAAAAGGTCCCACAACAATTTTAAGGCCCCCTCCCATGGTCCTTCACAACTGGTCAAAAGACACTCGCAAATGGGCGCCACCGGAACATATCTCCTCTCCTTTAGAAAAAATCCGTGGCAAAATGAAACCAAGTCCCCGACTCGCGGAACCCAACTGTGTGCCATGGCAAACTCTGCCGGTGCCGGAGTGACCCCAGCGTCTCCACGGGGCGGTCTTTTGCTTTGGGAAGATTGGCATACTTTGAGGAGGTTTCTTTCATTTTGAAGAAAGATCCTACATTTGTGGATGAATGTCACTTGGAGCATTACGCCCACCAACCTTTCTTCATGGTGGCTTGAAAATACTCATGGCCATGCGGGTACGTGTCCTATTTTCGGGAACCAAACTGAAAAGGTGGTCTTCAATCTGCCTCCCCTGCAAAACAAGCCCAACAAGAGCCAGGCCCCCCCCACTTCAAACAAACAAAGACACGAGGCCAGCCATGTGTTCGGCGGCCCCGAGGCCCTCCGAAAATCTCAGGCGCGCACGCTTGGCCGCGTGAGGAAGGGCCTCGGAATGGATAGCTCCACGCTTGGGGAGGAATCCAATGGATCGATCTGCAGCACAGCAAGAATTCAGTCACGAATGGGCACTCATTGAAGAAATCATCCAAAAAAAACGCAACAAAATCTGGAATTCGCAGCGTCTCCTTGCAGAAAACAAGAGAAGACCGGCAAGGGAATTGCCCGGATATCTACTTCCATTTGCTGAATTATCCTGGACATAAATATGTATATATGTATGCATATATATATATATATTTCCAGTGGCGATAGATCCCCTTAAAAACCAACAGGGAAATATATATATATATGTTTAACCAAACAAAAAACGCCAATGGACCTTTCGAAGGCCAACAGACTATTAAAAAAAAAAAAGAAGAAAAGAAGAAGAGAAAAAGGAAAGCACGGAGACAACCCCAGGATCTCAAGGCCTGGCTCCCAATCCTCAAGCCTTCAGATAGGAGCCAGCCTTGAGACCTGAAGTGACTCATCTGGAGACACCTGGCCCCAGGGGACATAACACCCTCAGCTTCCCCAAGCAGATGCTTAAAAAAAAGGGTGGCATGGGCTGGGTAGCCTCCAGAACCGGTTCAAAAGTTTTTTGAAATCCCCCAAACCACCAATGCAAACCACCAACGAACGGTCCAAGTCGAAGCATCTGGTTCTGTATCTTGAAATCCCCGAACCAATCATGCCACCTTCAGGGATCCTGATCACCGGGATGCCGGTTGCTGGAGCCTGCAGCCAAGACCTGAATACCAAAAGTCGCCGACCAAAAGCATAGGTTCCACAAGAATAAGAAGCTTCTGGTTGCAAACCCGTCCCCATACAGTGGATGGTTGCGACTTTGTGTTCGCACCACTTCGAAACCACGGTTGAAGCCATTGTTTGTGTGGTATGTTCAGGGGAATCAAAATCCACACTAGTTTTACCCAATAGGCCAAAGTCTCTGCAAGGAAATCCGACCACCCAAACACCGATCCGATGCCGGTTCCCGTGATCGAGGCAGGGGCTCGCCATGGAACTCTGCGCCTATCCGAGGGGAGCGCACCAAAAGGGGCCAAAGAGTGAAACACGGGTCATACAACCAGGGCGGTGTACTCACTTCCTGAGTTTGTTTGGCCAAAAAAAAATCCAAGGTTCCATTTACCACAAAAAGGGTGTTCCCAAAAGGTTTACAGTCCAGGAGCTCAGGGAGTGAGTGCATGGATTTGCATTTTGACCTTGAAAAAGCTCCTACACTTTTAGGCGGTCAGGGGTCAAAAGACAAATGCCTTAATGGCCCACACACTTTGGAACAGCAGCAGCAGCTGCATGTATGTCAAGTTTCGGGTTGTGTGGGGCCATGCGCTCTCCCAATTGTTGGATTCCTTCCATGGCCACCCTGATGCGGCCACCTGCAAAAAGAAACATGTTGTTTGCTGGTTAAGAGGCAATCTATTCAGGAAACCCAAAAGGAGGCAAAAAGCAAACCGAACAAACAAGGCGTCCAGTCTGGCTTTGTGTCCTAGCAGATCCAGTCAACTACGAGTTCGGGCTTCCGACGAGACAGACTTTTGTTGGGATGGAGGTGGGGTGGCTTGGGGTTGGGTTGGGTTGGGTGGGGTGGGGTGGGGTGGGGTGGGGTGGGGTGGGGTGGGGTGGGGTGGGGTCGGGTGGGGTGGGGTGGGGTGGGGTGGGGTGGGGTGGGGTGGGGTGGGGTGGGGTGGGGTGGGGTGGGGTGGGGTGGGGTGGGGTGGGGTGGGGTGGGGTGGCCCCATGAAACTGGGATACACCACCGACCAGGCCACTGGATACACGGCCGCCTGCACCCCTTCCTGAGGCCATGATTTGTGCAACTCTCAAGATGCCAAACCCTCACTCCGGAAGCCAGGAATCAACTTGGTTGACCCCGCTGTGTAATTAACCTGCTTGGATTAGGTACTTAGACGGGTTGGTTTTATTTCCATGGTGAAAACACCTGCTTGCCGGCATTGGTTGATTTCGAGGCCTGACCCATTTACCAGGGGGCCCTCGACTTTTGGAGGAAGCAGATTAGTAATCCAGGTTCCGCTGAGGGGTGCCCTTTCAGAGGTCAATCTTGAAATGGGTGTGATTTCGGGGGCCCCCAAAATGGTTTGTTTTCCTGTTGGCTTCCCTTTAAACCCACATGGATGCTCTCAACCTGAGCATTCTTGTGGGTATTAAAGAACCGCATTTGAAGATATACCTATGGGTGATTTAAAGAAGAACCGACAGCTTCCCCGTGGCTTTCCAACAAATTCTCATTACCCTGAGATATTTATGCCTTGGTAAAGAATCCTTTACACCAAGTTCCCCCAAAAAGGCTTCTGATATCAAGGTCAGAGCTGAGGAATGCAGGGACGGGAGGACATCCCCGAAATCGGAGCGGGATTGGAGAGAACCCAATGTGAGAAGATTCCTTCAGCCACTCGCCCCCGAAAAAGCCAAGGCCAGCTATTTCTGAACAACTCCTCAGCCCTAAACCTACCCGAATCCCACCCTAATCCCACCCGAGTCAGGCTCAAAGAACCTGGTTTCTTAAAGCGGGCGACCCACATCCAAGCATCGCGGACACGTCTGCTGCAACTTCTGACTACTGATGTCCCCTGACCACCGGTCCAAAGTCCCAGGCCACGCACAGCTCCGGCACAAACTTCTTCCGGATCGCGTCGTAGATGGGCCTCCGGGCCATCACCCACGCAAGAAGACAGCGGCCGGAGGTAGAGGGAAGTTGGTTTCACCTACCAATTGACATGGAACCAACGGGGTCCCCTTTAAAAGGAAAATAGCCTTCCTTGTTCATTGCTGGGAGGGCATATCCGGATTCTTTTCGGCACGGAACGACATTGTCCAAGGTGAAAATGGCTTGGGGGCCACGGGTTCTGGAGAATCTATACGTGCTGGATAAGCAAGAGTGCGGGAATACGTCTGTTGGAGCAAAAGCGCTGGCCATGCTGGACCTGGGCTGTCCGTTGTCTGATCCCCCACTAAAAGTTTAACTTTTAGTGAGTTAAATGCAAATCCCCACTAAACAGTCATTAAAAGGCCAAAAAGCTAAGGAACCGGATGGCTGGGAGGTCCAAGGGACGTGAAAGATGCTGCACAAAGGGGCTGAGTCCAATCTTGCAATTCGACACAACTTGTCTGAATCCCAGGTCCAAAACTGCGCAAGCGCCCGAAGCGGTTGCAATAAGCTAAACTCCTGATGGCCTCTGCACGAACTCCGGGATGTCCTTGTGAACATCCTGGCGCAAAACTTGGGGACACCATGTCTCGTTAAAATGGGTATGGTATGAATCTTAGTCGACCCTGTGGATTTCATTGGGGGATTGTCCACCAGTCATGGGGCTTGGTCCACATCATTAAATTTCCATAACCACAGCGCGCATTGATTTGGGTACTATGATGTACGCTGATTACGACAACATGTGTATGTCAAATCTTAGTTAGGTGCTGGTTTGCACCAGTTGTCCGCCCAAAGACGGCGAGCCTCGTGGGTTCCTCTTGTTTGACAGGAGGCTATGTGTCAAGCTGAGCAACACCACGGTGTCGAGTACATGAAGGGTCCAAACTGATATGGCTTTATGTTTTGATGAGGCCAAGGACATTGAGTCGTCCAAAAGAAGGGCTCCTCGAAATGGTTGGGGCACCTTTGGCTTACCATCCAACACGACAGGAAGGCTGTATGTGCTGGCCCCTGTCTGCGGAACGTGACCAGGAACTTCCTTTTTTACATGCGCCAGAAGCAGGTTCCAACGTGGCTATGGTTAAACTGACTTGCCGTAAGTCCCCCAGCGGGTTTTACCCAGGGCAACAAAAGTCCTGGAGCATCCAAGCACTCTTCTAGGTCCTCCAGTAGAGAGATTAGAATAAGTTGGTACCCGATTTTTTCTGTAGTCTATTTTGTCTAGGATTCCCCCAAGCAAAAAAGACTGGGTGAGAGGTCGGGCACCTAGGGACCTGGCCTTCGATAGCCTTCGGCGGATTTTTTTGCAGCGAACCCCTCGCGCTCCTCTAGGCCCTTGTTCATCACGGCCCAATCTTCGAAGCTCATGTCCTTCCAGTCCCACCCCAACACGTGCCGGGACTGCCATTGAGGCGCTAAAGATGTGGAGGCGCTCTGAAACCAACCCTGAGAATCAGGGAAGAATACGATCAAGTATTTCATCCCCTATATTTTGCATGCTGCCTCCCGGGTTACTCGCTGTAGGGATTTGAGCATCATTTCAGGATGCCGACAAGAGCTGTGCGGGGTTCCAGCGTGACTCCGGAAGCAAACACTCAAAATACATGCCTTTCAAAAATTGAATCTGGCGACGAACCTGCACTTTCCAAAACAGCAGTGGGGTCAACGCGCAATTCGACCCGACAACTCCGTGTGACAAGGGTAGATTGAGGTACGCGCCTCGCTACCCTACCAAACCCAGAAGGTGTTTGGTGCTTGGGCCTAAGGCAGGGCCATGGGATTTGCACTTTGAAGCCAACAAGTGCTCTGGCCACGACCAGAGCAAAGGCTTTGTCCACCACGGTGGTGAGTATTTTTTTAGGTGACCCCAAATGGTGGTGTTCCGTTGGCTTTCCTTCTGCGTGGCAACGCGTGATCACTTGCGCGGGTCTGCTTTAACAAGCGGCCGACGCGTGCGTGGTCATTCCTAATATCTCCACATTGGCCAACGGTTGTATGTGCAAGATCATGCAGGATCACTCAAGCGAGTGCGCTCAACGATTGGCCAGATTGGCCATCGTGTCATGTGGAATCGCTTCCAGCATGTGCAGAGGTGATGCCGTGTGCTCAACATGTCGCCAGTATGTGTGTGTGTGTGTGCGCGCGCATGGTTGCGCTTGACATTGGCTAGCACACGCGAATGATCATGTAGGATTGCTTGAGCGAGTGTTTTCGAGGCTAACGAACGAATGAACAAACCAACCAACCAAACAAACAAATGAAACAAATCACTGCGCAACTTGCAGCACAACAACAAACTAGACAAAACAAAACAAACCAACAAATCGACTGGTGTTTACACTCCTGAGTGCCCTGCCCGGCCCGGCCATTGTTGGAATCACAGGGACATGGACGCACCACCCACGTGTTCTACATACGGTGATTGAAACAGGAATGGGTCTGCCTCCTCGCACCTCTGCTCGCCGGAGAAAAAACACAGTTTATTGGTAGGCACCGTGGTTAATGCATGGCACGGGAGCACCTCGGCGCTTTACAACTTCCGGTCCACGTTATGCCTGGCATGTGGCATGGTCAATGCACTAACCATTCATGGCTATGGCTCTCAGCTTACGAGCCAAACTTGATACAGTGTCCCTGGGACGAATCTGGACAGTTGCATCACATTCACCTGCTGACCTGGATCCCCTTGTCCAGCAGGTGCTTGTTTTTGAGGGAATCCGTTGAACCCCGTTACACCCACGCACCTCCACCGGCCCCCGGCAATCGCTGGGTCTCCCGGCCCCCAACTCAGCGCTGCCGTCCCCGTGGATCACGGCGTGCAGCATGACGGTGGAAAACATCAGCTGAGACCTCAGCTGGAGCCGCCTCTTGTTTTTGCTATGGCCAGATCCCACCAAATTCGCTACGAGGCAATAATGCTCGGGTTGAGGGAGTTTTTCGGGGGGTTTGGGAATAACCCAAGAATCCCCGCAAGGGATGGATTCTTTGCTCGGGGATTGGTGCGCGGTGTCTGTTCCACGCGATGGGGGGAGGAGGCCCCAAAGCTCCAGAAACGAGTTGTTGCGCGTCGACCCCGGCCATCAACGAGCTATTGGTGAATGGGGGAGGTCTTGGTGAATGATCCACACATAGCTCAGCTCCCTGGTTTCTTTGGGGCCCAGTTGGATCGCCAACTCTCATCTCGCGAAGCCGAAGTTTGACATTGACTTGTTGCGAACCCGCCGAAGGGAAACAAGGCGCTGAAGAGGTACAGTCGAAACAACCATCCACAATATATGCATGGTCCTGGACCATATCTTGGTGAACCTTAAAGTGAAACAATGCCAAAAGAGATCCCACATATGGGTATGGGTCAATTTTGAGCCACACCCATATTTCAGCATGTTTGTGTACACTTCATCGGGTCTGCGAAACACCTGAGGCTTTCGTCCAATATGTGAGTGCCCGCGCTGGTTGCCGCCCAACATGTACCTAGAGTCTCCTTTTGACCCCTAGAAAAAAAATTGGCCCATCTGACCCGAATCTTTCTTTTGGGCAATGACCAACCATTTTTTAAGGGTCATGGAGAGTCAGCCATATCCCCCTTGCGGATATCGACCCCTGGTGGACAAACCCATATCTCTCGAGAGGGCCGTAGGGCCCTTCACCCCATGGCCAAGGTGTCATTGTCTTGCGACGTGTGATGGCTTCTTGTGTGAGGCACTCCAGGGTGCCCTAGAGCTATTTTCAAAATTCCTAGAACTATTTCGAACATCTAGGTGTGCTTTAGAGCTATTCATATATTTCCAAGGGTGTGCTCTAGACTCAAACAAGAACTACTTCAGAGTTCTAAGTTGTGCTCTAGAACTTTCTCAGATGTCCAAGAGCATATTCTCGAGCTATAACCAATATCCAAGAGTGTGCTTCAAGACTATTTGCTGTTCCCGAGTGCTAGAACTGCATTTCTTTAACACTTCGCACCGGAGAGACCCCCAACTTAGCAGGCAGCTGCAGTGTTCGCCTTTTGGTTTCCCTTTAAACCAATAAAACATCCACGCAAGATAGAGCAAACACAGGGGCACAGAGCAGTCGTGTTGTCAAACCGCCGAAATTCGCCCTTCCTGAGTGTTAAAACTATGGTCTGGATGAATTGAACAATTATCCACGTATCTCCTTGTGGTTTCTCTGATCTCGCGCTTTCTCAGAGACAAGAAAATCGTACTCACTCTCTTTCCACGGGCGGTTTCACCCCTAGACTAACGGGCCAAGACAAAATGGAGTACATCTGATCACATCAAGCGAACCCCGACTTTCCTCCGGAGGGGAAGCATGGACCTATGCTCAGCGGATGGTTCCTCTCAGCGATGAGGCAGAAAGCCAAGTGTGTGCTTACTGTACTAAGCACCGATAGAGCTTGAGAAACTTGAAGGCACACAAGAAGAACCTGCAACTCCAAAGGGCAAGAGGCGCCTTTCGGGCAACTATGGCTCCGAACTTTCCAAAGGTACACTTCCCCTGCTATGAGGATAGCCCAAAGGAACCGCAAACGTCGTACCTGAATGAATCGAACGGCAGCGGAAAGGCAACTTCCCCCCTCTGGTGAAGGCTGGGAAAGCAAACCGATACCCAAAGGTCCGCAAGTTTCACGCATTCCCTGACAAAAGCTCCAGAAACTTCTTGGTCCGCTGAAACTTCTTATCGTCTTCTCCTAAGTCTGTGCCTAATATATATTTCGGCTGGAAGCTTTTAGCAAGAACCTTGGAGTTGAAACGGGCCACATCTTGAAAGCCAACAAATTGCTGGTTCTCAGCTGGGAATGATCCCAAAAAAAACATCCATCCTATGGTTTCCTTGCCGCAATCTCCTTCCGGTCCCTCCCCCCAACTCCCGGACTCGGCCAGAGAAAGAATGTGCCAAGCGCATTCGCCGGACTGGGACCACTTGAGGCACTCAGCTCCAAGGAGTCGGTCTAAAATGTGTTGCGCAAACGGATTGCCATCTTTGCAACGGATTGAAACGCCGAGAAACATCGTCCAATCTCCAGGTGCCGGTGTGGGCTTTTTTGCTTATTGGGGGGGGGAACAAAAACCGGAAGTGAAACCAGTGGACATCTAATCTCCTGAACTTCCAACCCAAGGACTTGGTTGACCTTGGAAGGGAGCAAAAGTTCAACTCTTAGCAGTTTTGTGGAGATTTCAACCACTAAGCCACAAGAAGCAAAATGGTAAAACGCTTCCCAAGAAGAACCATCTGCGAGTTGCCGTCCGGTTCTGATCCGGTTCTCTGGGCCGGACAGGACCTGGGCACTGGAGATGTACTGCAGCAGGCCATGGCCCACCTGAGCCGATGTCAGGTCGATGTCAGGTGGAATCCACTGGCTGTGGGTGTCAAGATCCAAAAAAACAACCTGGTGAACATCACAATGGCACATGGATGTTCATCCACCCCATGGGATCGCCACAGGTTATTCCCGCCAACTGAGTAATCAAACCCTTGGTATCAAAATGGGTCGAATCCCCAGAAACCTTTGTAAGGAAGTAAAAGCCGGAACTCTGGCGGAATTTGGCACCCATTGATGTGATTGGGACTATCCGGGTTTTGACTGTGGCTCAAATGAGTCAACAGTTGGCTTGTGGGGCGGGAATGAACCCAATGGATCCCTACGGAAGGGAATTCATGGCGATTTTCCCTTTGAGAACCAGCGGCGGAGAAATGCGGGGTTGCACTTCTCCCGGAACCAAGAGCCACTATCCGTTGATCCAGTCGACGAGTGGGGGAAGGGTCCTCGCAGCAAGCCTGGTTGGTCATGTTGAGGGATCTTGGCAAAAGGTGGGTGCCTCTTCCAAAGCTAGGCGAGACATGAATCCAAACATGTTCCATAGGGCTGCTCTCAAAAAAAAGCGTGAACCTGTCCAATGGCAAAGTGCTCTGTCAAATCATGTGTTTCCCACGTGTGAGGGAGATCACACCTATCCTTCAAACAGAGGAGGGATGCCTCTGATTCTGGTCCTGGGAAAACTCCCTATCTCAAAGGGGAGTCCTCTTCCGGTCCTGGCTAAAAACAATCTAAAGACGGCAAATCTGTTCTGCTTTCCACAAAACAATCGATCCCTCGAATGGTCTTAGCAGGCAAAGCTTGGGCCAACCTGCTGAAAAAAGCACTACTTTTCAAACAACCTGATCTCGATGTACCTGAAAAAACCGCTACTTACACCACTGATCCTGATTTGCCTGCAAAGCCACGACTTTTCAAGCAACCTGATCAAAAACATGAGCCTGTTTTCATCCAGAGCTCCAGGCCTTCGAGATCTCACCGGAAACCGGAATCCGAGATCGCGATTTCTGACTCTGTGGCTGCTGCCAGCTCTCGAGTGTCCATGGTCTTCTCCTCCACGCCCTGGCCACGGCAAGGGGTTGGTGCCCTGAACGGGGGGGCCAGAACTCATGTCCGAACGAGTGGAAGGGCCAAGAAAAGTCCAGGAACTGTTCGGTTTTACCACCGAAAAGGTCTTCTGTCCAGGAACTCAAGGAGTGAAGATAAAGAGTCCGGAAAAGGACAATGGATGGGATGTCTGATCTGTGTGTGTTAATAAAAAAAACTGCCGACTCTCACCCGTGTTCTGCTTCCACATCCCTGCCCGGATGTTCGAAAGTGATTTCGGCGCGGCCTGGCTTCAGCTTTTATAGGGCAGGGAATGTGTGATCCACTGGTCGGGTTCTGCCTCTGTGGTGGTGTGTCTTTTTTGCGGGACCCCGAAATGGGATGCTTGTCCCTCCAAAAAAGACACACCCAATGGGTTCGTGTTAACTTCACAACACTATCCCTCCAACTCATATGGGTTCCAGCCAAACTTCCTGTCTTCATGCTGACTCCGAAGGTCCACAAACATACCACAAGCATGACACATCGTCCTGGTACGCGGATGACTCCACCAAAAAGAAAGGCGGGCTCTGCGGGAGAAAAAAAACAACTAAAACTCTCCGGCTACCGGTGGCTGGCGGCACCACATGCCACCCTTCGAGTCCTCTTTCACAAAGGCCCAACCTTTGGCACTCCCATGATAGGTTTGTCTCAAACCAGCAACCCCCCCCCAAAAAAATGCGGATATCCTTCTGTTTCCCTGTTGTAAGCAACCCCAAACCGGGGTATGGCCCAAGATCAAACTGTACATGGCAGGCGAGCTCGAGCGCCTCAGGCAGCTCTTCCAGGTTGCAAGTCAACCAATCAGATCAATAGCCGACCATATGGGTCGTCTCATTTTGCTGGTTTCCCCCTCGTTTCCCCTTTGAAACCGAGCCAAAAGACCCGCCCCCCCCGCCCAAAGAAAAAGAAGAAGAAGAAACAACACGCCCGTGTGCATCGTCGATGACAAAACCCTGCAGCAGCACAGAGGTGGTGTGTCCCCACAGGGTTTAGTCCATCCCAACTGGTGGGAAGTGGATGTTGTCCATCCACAGTAGCACGCAAACCTGATAGCCTGGTACCGGTGCCCATTGCTCACATCCAACAACACAACCCTAGTAAACAGAATTAACACATGGGGCTTACTTCTCCTTTGCTAGCTTCATGGTGCCCCCTGTTGCCATGAAACTACTGTGGATGGAAAAATCCTGCACCTGAACAATCCATTTAAAAAAAATAAAATGTTGGCGTTTACGGGGGAATCGAATCCTTCCAAGGTTTCTGAACGGTGGTGCGAAATGGAATTCGTCCACCCACAGTACCAGTAGATAGCCCAAACCAGGACCCCGCGGGTTGGCATGACCGATCCTCCACCTGTGGATGGTTGCGAGATCCAGAAATCGCACCGTTCAGAAACCCAACGGAGTCTGATTCGATTCCCCTGCAAGCTGCCAACAAACGTTTGGTTGTTCATGGTTTCAGAGTGGTGCGAAATGAATTTCGTCCACCCATAGGATCCGCCTTGGCTCACCAAACCTTCATTCTGTAGCTTACAGCCAGCAAGCTTCGCCAATTGTCTGGAATCGCCAACCACCTCCAGAATCCGCATTCTCCAAACATGTCCATCCTCATTCGGGAATCATCTCATGGCAAAGCTTCACTTCTTTGCCGCCAGCCACCACATGGCCTGGTGAGCCTCATGCTCCAGGACGCCGCAGATTCCCTTTTGTCTCCCTTTGAGCTGGGAAACGTTAGGAAACCTGCAAGAAACGTGTGGAAACCCTTCGCAAACTGTGAGAAGTCGTCTTGGAAGCCTTCAAGCAAACGATGGCCAGACCCGCCACAAACCAAACGACCCCAAAAAAAGGGGGGTTGGCAGCCGGAAACATTGAAAAAAACCTGCTACAGCCTCAGAAGCAAAGTCCTCGAGTTTTTTAGCCTCCAAACCAAAGCGACACGCCCATCGCTCGCCCCTTCGGCACCGGCACTCGCGGCACTCGCCTCTGCGGGCAACATGGACGGCGACAGGGCCCGATGCTTCCGCCACCTGAGCCGCCGGTCGCGCTCAGGGGCCTGGTGACCGAAGAAAAGGCACCGGCACCGGCGCCTTTGGTTAGAACCAAACCGAAACCTAAAGCCTAAAACCAAGTAGATGCTTTGATTCACTCAAACTGAAGCCAGTTCTTGTTTCAGCCAAGTTGTTTCTAAGCGCACAGCTATGCCATGTCCGCTGAAACGAAGGATGTCGTAACTTGCCCGGAGGAAAGTCACTTCAAATCACATTGGTCCAAGTGGTGATGATACGGTTGATTTCTCAGCCTAAATATTGCGCGTGGCACATTATCCTCTGTCCCTTTGATTTGTTTATCCCTGCGGAATCAACCCTAGAATGCCACGAATGGGGAGGTTCGGGAAAGAAAAGCAGGCAACCTCTGGGCTGCAGAAGTGCCCGCAGTATCGCGCCGGGCAGCAGCGACTGGGCGAAGCCGTGAAGACGACAGCAGCAGAGAAGCAAGTGCGGGAGCAGCTCAGGCCCGAAGCTGGCATCTGTCAGTGCGCGGAGGAATCCTTGCTGGTGCGATAGGTAGGGAATGTGGGAATGAAGCCAGGGGTCCCCTTAAAGGAAGCCACAAGGGATGGTTTAGGATCACTCCCTCATTCCCTGCTGAGCAGCAGCAAGAATATGTCTTCCTGGAGAAAAGTGAGAGGCGCTCTACATGGTCGAAACTAGCATCAGGAGCGCAGATAAGCCCATGAGGGGATGGGGCAAAGCACGCTGGGCGCGAAGTGAGCTGGGTGTTGTTTTTCATTCTCAATTGTCTAGCGACTCCCCAAACTGAACTCAGATGCCCAGTGGCCATGGAGAAAAGAAGGAGCATCCTGTTTTGGTTGACAATTCTAGGGGAACCCTTCCCAGAGAAAGGAAAAACCACTGGGCAACTGGGAGAAGTAGCCGGATAGCATGACTCCTGCTCTTTGACCCTGGCCCCAACTGGGCCAAGGCGAAATAAAACACCGAGGAGCCGGCCACACCAGGGCGGCGGCATGCAGCAGCCTCTCCATCCTGTCCATGTCCTGCGCGGTTCACTCTTGCTCGGAGGCGTTGGATTCGCCGGCCGCAAAAAAAACAAAAGGGTCTCCCTTCGCAGATATGGCTGTGGTGGTCAAAACCGTCTTGGGATCCCATTTTGGTAGGTGCGCCACCCATTTTAGAACCTATTTTAGTGGGGGTTGGGATGCTCCCTGGGGGTACGATTTGGATTTTGACCCATGGCCATATCTGTATTTGCCTCTGTCGCGTGTGTCTATTTGGTTGGTGCCTGGTTTCAAAGGGATTTCAGAGATGCCGTCCGTGTTGGGGGGTTCACTCAATATGGGTACAAGTGCAAGCAACCTCTATGAGGCCCAAGGTCGCAACCCCCCTGAAATTTTGGATCCCCGCTAATTGACTCAGATGCTAGGCTTCAAGATTCATGTTGACATGCCCCACCAAAGGAAGAAATCTCGAGCGTCTGAGTCGGTGCTCAAACGTGGTCAAGAAATCCACCCCCAAGCAGATTCGGGCGGAGCCAGATTCGGGCGCCAGCATTCACAACCGTCGTCAGTGAAAAGCTCGATGTTCTAGGCGCAAAAGCCATTGTTGACATCTCCTGCGTAAAAAGACCAAACCATGTTTGGGCGGTTCCTTGGGCTCTCTTTCAGAGCCACTTTGGCATGAGTTGACACTCGGCCCTCGTGTGATTTGACTATGGCGCCGCTGTCCGAACCTCGCAGACAACCAGGTTGCTTGAAAAGGATCCCGAGTCAACTGACAGGGATCCCCCGAAAGGCTGGTGGATATCGTAATGCATGGTTTGATGAGAGCCACCTCAGATATGGTTGATTCCGATTTCTGTTGCGAGCAGGGAACAAACAAAACGTGCTGCAGTATGGATTGTGGTCCTTGACTCGCAAGACTGAGGTTGAATCCACTTCATATATATATATATAGATATGTATGTATACAAAAATCATAAATCCACATATATATATAATATGTATATATATATAATATGTATATATAATATGTATATATATATATATATATTTGGGGGGGGGGGTACCATATATATATATATATGTATTATATGTATTATATATAAATATGTATGTACGTATGTATGACTGTTTCTCAAAATAGGGGACCCTACAAATGGGTTGTTTCCTTGTGGCTTCTCTTTAAAACTACCCCAAAAGGGATCCACCGTTTTTGAGCAACCAAATATGTCAGCCGTCCAAACTGCAACCTTCTTCCACGCATCTATGTCTCTCCTCGGGGAGCTGGATACGCGAAAAGGACATCTCTAAGCCTCGGAACCCATGGACGAATCGGGCCAGGCTTCGGATTCGCCACCTTTGACTCTGACACAGTTCCACCCCCTTGATATTGGCGGTGCTTGCCCCATTGTTTTCTTGCATCGTGGGCTGAATACGCAGATGGTCGGCCTGTGCCCAAGGTGACAGTGCCCGTTTCATGCGCAGGTTTCGGAGCATAAAATGCTTCTGCACAGTGGTTTTTGGAGAGGCATCTGTTCATCCAGCTGCAAGCCAATGCAGGTTTTTGCTGATGACGCGTACGAGGTCAACTGACTCGTTCCCCAGCCAGAGCTCATAATGCAGGATGCAACTTCCTACTGCCTCGTCCTGGTGATGCCCACGCCCAAGTTCCTACTGCCTCAGGCCTGGTGATGCTCATAATGCAGGCCCAGCCGCCTTGCAAACGCCCAAGTTCCTACTGCCTCAGGCCTGGTGATGCTCATGATGCAGGCCCAGCCGCCTTGCAAACGCCCAAGTTCCTACTGCCTCTCATGATGCAGGCCCAGCGGCCAAGTTCCTACTGCCTCAGGCCTCATGATGCAGGCCCAGCCGCCTTGCAAACGCCCAAGTTCCTACTGCATGATGCAGGCCCAGCCGCCTTGCAAACGCCCAAGTTGCTGCTTGGCCTGGTGATGCTCATGATGCAGGCCTGGCGGCCTTGCAAACGCCCAAGTTCCTACTGACTGAAGGCTGGAGAAGCTCATGATGCAGGCCCAGCCGCCTTGCAACTGCCCAAGCTCCTACTGCCTCAGGCCTGGTGATGCTCATGATGCAGACCCAGCCGCCTTGCAAACCCCCAAGTTCCTACTGCCTCTGCCTCAGGCCTGGTGATGCTCATGATGCAGGCTCATGATGCAGGCCCAGCCGCCTAGGCCTGGTGATGCTCATGATGCGGGCCCAGACGCCTTGCACACGCCCAAGTTCATACTGCCTCAGGCCTGGTGAGGCGCCTTGCAAGCGCCCAAGTTCCTGTTGCCTCAGGCCTGGTGATGCTCATGATGCAGGCCCAGCCGCCTTGCAAACGCCCAAGTTCCTACTGCCTCAGGCCTGGTGATGCTCATGATGCAGGCCCAGCCGCCTACGCCTGGTGATGCTCGTGATGCAGGCCTGCAAACGACCAAGTTCCTGCTGCCTCAGGCCTGGTGATGCTCATGACGCAGGCCCAGCCGCCTTGCAAACGCCCAAGTTCCTACTGCCTCAGGCCTAGCAATGCTCGTGATGCAGGCCTGCAAACGACCAAGTTCCTGCTGCCTCAGGCCTGGTGATGCTCGTGACGCGCAGGCCCAGCCGCCTTGCAAACGCTCAAGTTCCGATTGCCTTAGCCTCATAATGCGCACGATGCTGGCTCAGCTGCCTTGAGGCCTGGTGATGCTCATGATGCAAGGCCCAAACACCTTGCAAACGCCCAAGTGCCGCAGCCTGGTGATGCTCATGATGCTGGCCCAGCAACCTTACAACAAAGGGTAGATTCCCGATGCTCACGCTAGTGCAGCATGATTTTGCAAAGGTCGAAATCTGAAATTGCAAAGGTCGAAGTCTATCAGTCAGTCAGTTCTCTCAGCATCCCAACGGGTCCAACATGATTCTTGAGCAAAAGGGAACTAGGTCCTCCAGTACAGAGGTTAGAATAAGTTGGTACCCTTTTTTCTGTAGTCTTTTTTAGAAGGGGAACCCTCTCCACAAAAAGTCTGCGAGAAGGGCACTGAGGCAGGGATTCGATTGTTAGACCTCAGGTTCGGTTCCGAAAGGCTCCCCTCGGGCCCCTCAGCCCCGAGGCCCCGGCAGGAGATCACCCCAGTGCAGAGCAGCGGGAGGCTGTCCAGCACTCCGAAGCGCACCAAGAGGCACAGAGAGAAGTCCTCCCAGTCCCCGTGGAGGCCAGATGGGTCAAAATCCAAATCGGTTAAGTCCTCCCAGTGGTTGCCATATGACCCATGGCCTCCAAATCGGTTAGCCCCCAGTGAATATCCGAATCATCACTGAAAATAGGTTCTAACATGGGTGGTGAATTCACCAATCCCAACCGAAATGGGATCCCAAAACGGTTTTGACAACCACAGCCATATTGGAAGTAACCCAACCACAGCCGCAAAACCATGGTTGCAAGTCCACCGGAAAGTTGGATGGCGTCCTTGTTCCCTTGGCAATAGTTGGGAGCATTTTTCAGGGGTCGGGCCTGTGACATAGACTCGTGTTCTTAGAAAGTGGTGGGTCCCTTACAGCATCACCCTGGCAAGGAAAGCTCGCCAAGGGTGATGGGGACCACTCCTCTCCCGATTCATGAAGGACATGATTCGCAACAATCAGAAATCAGGAATCCCCAGTATTCCGGTTTATTGGTGGTGCCGGGTGTCGTGTAACGGCATGTCAAACGAGTAAACCCTGGATGATTCAGGGGTTCACTTTTGGGGATTTCAGAAGTAGTGTGCCAGGTATATGGTGTCAAAACGAAAAGCCAAAATGAAGCTGGCTATGTTTTGGGGGTTCCGAGTTTTGGATTTTACCCATGAAATTGCCCAGATGACAAGAGGGCGCAATGCAGGAGAGACTGCCTGCCCTGTCGTGTTGTTTCTCTCGCTCTCTCTCGCTTAACGAGGAAGCCAAGTGCAAGCCCCTGTCGAGTTTCTCCGGATGAATGGTCGAGTTACTGGCCATCCCGCTGTCTACTTACTTCCTGAGTGGATTCGTCAGAAATAGTCCAGGTGTTTTGCTCAACAAGGATCCTCCGAACAAGCTAAAAGGCCACTAACTGGGAAAGTAATCTAGGTATGGGTGTGTCTCAAAATAGGACGCCCAAAACTGTTTAGCTTCCTTTTGGTTTGCCTTAGCAACAGAAGGGTCCTGCCCCGGCCCAAAAGGAGACCCCCGAAAAAAGTCCAGTTGTACAGCGCTCCATTTGCAGGGCGGCCGAATGAACTCGCATCTTTGCACTTGTCACTTCTCTGCAAACGTGGGACCCCAAGGGGTGTTGTCCCGTTGGCTCACCATGACTTCTCTGTTGGCTTTCTGTTGTCTTGCTCCCTTTGGAACACCAAGCAAAAGCTTATCCTCAAAGACCCATTTGGCGGTGTACCACCGAAACCCGCTTTCCGCACGGAAAACAATTTTTGGAAGGGGTATCTCCGGTTTGCGGCCGTCCTTCTGCAGTTTTCCGCAGCTTTCGGCCCTAGGCGGGTCCTGTCCCAGGAAGTTCCCGATCTTGCCCTTGTCCGCGCCCTGCGAAATGCACCAAGCGGAGGCGCGAGCAAGAAGCGCCCTTCACACCAAATCAACCGACCCCAGTGACCAAGGGCGTCTTGTGCCATCAGAAAGATGTTCTTGAAAAGGGTCATGGAACACCTTACAAGAGAAGCACCGTATGGGCTGCAACCTTAGACTTCCATTTGGTTAAGACCCTGGAACAAACAAAAAATCCAGTAGTGATAGATTCCCTTCAAAACCAACAGGGGAACATTATATATATATATATATATTCTTAAGCAAATGGAAGCAGAAGACACTTTGGGAGACCGTGGGCTACGAGCAGTGCCGCTCGCCTGAAAATGTGGATTTACTCGTCAGTCCTTGCAGCAACGCGATGGATGAAGCCAAGTTAAATCGAAGTTGCAAAGGACAATCTCCTTCAGACTGAGGTGCACCACCATCATATAACTAACGAACCTACTTTCAACACAACACATTCGCATCCTCAACTATGGGAACTTGCAACTTGTGCCTCTTCCAGTTTTCGGACACATGCACTGGCAATGTTTCCGGGGACATGCAGAGATGGCAGAGATGGGTTCGATGGAAACTGCACAGAGCTGATGGGAGCGTCCAGCGAGGCCAAAGTGGGGCAGGGCCACCGGGGTCACCAGTTTTCCGCTTCGATCCGCCCGGAAACTCCACGAATTTGTTGCGATCTGATCCTTGGCCCGAATTGGCTCTGGTCAAAATCAACCACATCGGTAAGGGGAAACATGGACCAAGACCTGCGGTTGTTTCCCCCTCCAGTTTGTTTTTTACGTTTGCATGCCACACCTGATTTGTTTTGAGGCTCCAGAAACATGCTTCAAAATGGACGCCTGGGGCATGCACACCGAGAGGGCGGACCGACGCCGCCGAATGGGCGTGAAGATGGTCACCCAAAAGATGCGACCTTGCTTTCATGCTCCTTTCGGAATTTTGCAAGTGATCATTCTTGCAAGAGACGAACCCCCCAAAAGTTGCTTTTCCTTTGGGTTTCCCTTCGAAGGAACATAAATAACGGGTATCTTTAAAAGAAATACAGACCCGAAACGGAGCCCAAGAAAGGAACCTTCAGCGGCTTTCCGACTACCACATCCCACTCCTCGCGGGACTCTAAGGGTGCCCGATACTTCCTCTGAAAACATCCCCCCAACAGGGAGCTCGCCAAAAATCAGTCAAAATGCCAAAAATGATTCCTGAAACCCGCAACCTCTGGAATGACACCAAGGCGCTGTCATTGGAAGATTTCATGTGCTCCCACCTCTTGGAAAGAGGACATTCTAGGACGAATGCTCCTGCCATCCGGCTGATTTACCTGCACTGGTGGCTGCCATGTTTGGGGCTTCCCCTGCAGGAGGCATGAGGGCTTTCCGCTTCGCACAACTGCGCGCCTCGGTGTGAAGCAGGGCCCTTGCCGCCGCCCCGTAGCTCTCCTCGAAAATCGACAGGCCACAGGTGTTCGATCATCTGGAGGTTACGCGCAATTCCGTTTGGTAAGGGAAAATGCCGGGTGGCTCGCTTTTGCTTGAGGGTACCTCTTACAAGATTGTTTTCTTTTTACGTATGCATTTATTAGATCATCTATCTTAGTCTATGTTCATCTAAGCTGACCTTAAAGGACACCAGGACGCCTACGTATGCCGCTTGTTTGACCGCCAGCCAGCTTTTGGTCAAATACAGGCGTTGGGGAAGAACAGGGTCCTCCCCAATTGCTCCGCCCCTCCCTTTGCAGCGCCCACAACCGGCATGGCTTGCTTCTGAAATGCTCAGTTGCCTATCCTTAAAGCTGCGCTGGCTCAAATCACGAAAATTCACATACGGCAAAGAGGAATCTGCCATGGTGAGCCATGAGCTCGCTTTCAAGCAGAATGCACATCTTGAAGCCAGCATAAAGCTGAGCCACCACTAAGAAACAAGCCGTGAGTTGACGCTGCCACTCTTTTGGCCAGCCAAGCCGAAAGCCGCGCCGGCTTTCCGCAGCCGTCTGCCATTGCCCTCCAAAGCCCTGCCTCAGAGATCTGGTTGGGCAACCGGAACTCTTTGACAAGCGTCTTCATTGAGGAGTATTGTCGAGTGATCTCTGCCGTTTCAGGCGCCGCTCGCTTGACAATCCTGCCCCGAAGCTGTCACAGCGCAACCCTTGCACAAGCAGAGCGAAACGCCATGGATGAAATTCGCCTGGGCCCCCAAGGCCGGGAAGCGGTCAGATCCTTCTTTAGCGCACAGGGATCTCCACAACCCCTGCCTCAAGATCGGGCTTGGTCACTCAGAGCGCTGGCTTTGGCCCTGGAGTAGGCACGGCACCCGTCGCCCTTCGACGCTGGGTGAAGCTCTGGCCCTCACAGCGCCACCCAGCAATTCTCGATGCGCGGCATGGCAGCCACTCTTAAGGATTGCCATCAGAATCCGTAGCTTGACATATTTCACGAAGCTCGGCTCATGCATTTTGAGCAGCTCTGAGGCCAAAACGCCAAGCTATCCCGCCACGTAGCGCCGGTGTTTTCAAGAAGCATCTCAAACACGTGAAGACTAGGATGCAGAAACGCGTGAACATGCACCTGCTGCACATCCAACCCAGGCACACATTGTGTTGCCGACTCACTCACTCAGAAAACACGGCACTTCAAAGCCAACCAAAAGACGCGAGCAGCGCTCGAAAAAATCACAATAAACTCAGCCGCGCAATTCCACTATACGCTCATGTCTCTTTCAATTCAACCTCCAAATCAATCAGCCGTTGTATATTTTGAGACCCACACTAAAGGCCGCACCGCGTATGCAAGGAACCTTCATCTATTAGGAGACAAACCATGCCCATAAACATATTCTGCTATATGACATCCTCCATCTTGGCCCACACCTAGGCTACAACAGAAAACCATTTCTTCCGACTCTGGTTCACACATCATATTCTCATCCTTACTCAAAACGCTTAAATTTCAAAATGGAATACTTAGCTCCTAAAAATTCAAAATGCTTCTCTCAAAATGGACCAAACCATTTGGAGGCCTCCCAGGCCACAGACCCCCGGGCACCGAACGCCAACCGCCACCCATCGCCCCCCCCCGCCGGAAACCCGCGGAAACTTCGCCGGGGCTCCGAGAGGCCGCAGGCCACGGCGAAGGCCAGGCCGGCGCTGGGCTTCAGGTTGAAGAGCCTCGCGCGCGTTTCCGGCGAAGTCGGCGGCTGGGGTACTCGAATTCATCGCTGGGGGGGAAGGGCCCAAACGAAATCAGCCCTGAAAAAAATGCCCTCATCTTCCTGGGTTTTGATTGTGGCTCAAATGGATGTTTCTCAATATGGACCGTTTTGGTTCAGAAAGGCGGCTGCAACTATTTGCGGCAGGGACCGCCCCTTACTGACCTTCACCTACGCGGGTTTTGATGAAGGCTCAAATGGATGTTTCTCAAAATGGACCGTTTTGGTTCAGAAAGGCGGCTGCAACTATTTGCGGCAGGGACCGCCCCTTACTGACCTTCACCTACGCGGGTTTGGATTGTGGCTCAAATGGATGTTTCTCAAAATGGACCGTTTTGGTTCAGAAAGGCGGCTGCAACTATTTGCGGCAGGGACCGCCCCTTACTGACCTTCACCTACGCGGGTTTTGATTGTGGCTCAAATGGATGTTTCTCAAATGGACCGTTTTGGTTCAGAAAGGCGGCTGCAACTACTTGCGGCAGGGACCGCCCCTTACTGACCTTCACCTACGCGGGTTTTGATTGTGGCTCAAATGGATGTTTCTCAATATGGACCGTTTTGGTTCAGAAAGGCGGCTGCAACTATTTGCGGCAGGGACCGCCCCGTACTGACCTTCACCTACGCGGGTTTTGATTGTGGCTCAAATGGATGTTTCTCAAAATGGACCGTTTTGGTTCAGAAAGGCGGCTGCAACTATTTGCGGCAGGGACCGCCCCTTACTGACCTTCACCTACGCGGGTTTTGATGAAGGCTCAAATGGATGTTTCTCAAAATGGACCGTTTTGGTTCAGAAAGGCGGCTGCAACTATTTGCGGCAGGGACCGCCCCTTACTGACCTTCACCTACGCGGGTTTTGATTGTGGCTCAAATGGATGTTTCTCAATATGGACCGTTTTGGTTCAGAAAGGCGGCTGCAACTATTTGCGGCAGGGACCGCCCCTTACTGACCTTCACCTACGCGGGTTTTGATGAAGGCTCAAATGCATGTTTCTCAAAATGGACCGTCTTGGTTCAGAAAGGCGGCTGCAACTATTTGCGGCAGGGACCGCCCCTTACTGACCTTCACCTACGGGTTTTGATGAAGGCTCAAATGGATGTTTCTCAAAATGGACCGTTTGGTTCAGAAAGGCGGCTGCAACTATTTGCGGCAGGGACCGCCTTACTGACCTTCACCTACGCGGGTTTTGATGAAGGCTCAAATGGATGTTTCTCAAAATGGACCGTTTTGGTTCAGAAAGAAAGGCGGCTGCAACTATTTGCGGCAGGGACCGCCCCTTACTGACCTTCACCTACGCGGGTTTTTTGGATGTTTCTCAAAATGGACCGTTTTGGTTCAGAAAGGCGGCTGCAACTATTTGCGGCAGGGGACCTTCACCTACGCGGGTTTTGATTGTGGCTCAAATGGATGTTTCTCAAAATGGACCGTTTTGGTTCAGAAAGGCGGCTGCAACTATTTGCGGCAGGGACCGCCCCTTACTGACCTTCACCTACGCGGGTTTTGATTGTGGCTCAAATGGATGGTTCTCAAAATGGACCGTTTTGGTTCAGAAAGGCGGCTGCAACTATTTGCGGCAGGGACCGCGGCTGCATGGATGGTTCTCAAAATGGACCGTTTTTTCAGAAAGGCGGCTGCAACTATTTGCGGCAGGGACCGCCCCTTACTGACCTTCACCTACGCGGGTTTTGATGAAGGCTCAAATGGATGTTTCTCAAAATGGACCGTTTTGGTTCAGAAAGGCGGCTGCAACTATTTGCGGCAGGGACCGCCTCTTACTGACCTTCACCTACGCGGGTTTTGATGAAGGCTCAAATGCATGTTTCTCAAAATGGACCGTTTTGGTTCAGAAAGGCGGCTGCAACTATTTGCGGCAGGGACCGCCCCTTACTGACCTTCACCTACGCGGGTTTTGATGAAGGCTCAAATGGATGTTTCTCAAAATGGACCGTTTTGGTTCAGAAAGGCGGCTGCAACTATTTGCGGCAGGGACCGCCCCGCCCCTTACTGACCTTCACCTACGCGGGTTTTGATGAAGGCTCAAATGGATGTTTCTCAAAATGGACCGTTTTGGTTCACAAAGGCGGCTGCAACTATTTGCGGCAGGGACCGCCCCTTACTGACCTTCACCTACGCGGGTTTTGATTGTGGCTCAAATGGATGTTTCTCAAAATGGACCCGTTTTCAAATGGATGTTTCTCAAAATGGTGGACCCCCTGTGGTTGGCACTAAACGGAAGTGAAGTCGTGGTCAAATGGAATGCTTGGGATATGGCGGATGACCGAAATACTGCAAGTAGCGGATCAACTAATTTACCATCATCTGGGGAACTCGACTGTGCAGACACACTTGGCATCTTGGCCATTGGGTGCTATCCTCAAGGGGGCTTGGGGGAGGGGGGAGGGAGGGAGCCTAAACCCTTGTTAAGCCCTTATTCAGGGCTTATTTAACATGGTGGAAACCCTTTGTAGTTAAAGGGAAGAAACAAGGATACCAACACATTTTTGGGGAACCGTTGAAGTTTATGGGGTAATCAAATGGAATGCGTGGGATATGATGGAGACCTAAATGTTGCAAGTAGGGAACAAGGAAACCCCCAAATTTACCGAATGTCCATGGTTGAAGCTAATATAATCTAGTTTATAAGGGCAAGGGCTAAACTATTAACCACATGTTGCTCCTATGATCATGACGGAATTGGGCCATTCCAATCATTTGCTCAAGAAAGGCCAGTCCAACAATTTTCTCCAGCTTATCCAAATCCTGAAGTATTTGGATGTATCCCAAAGCATTCCATTTGTTCATTGGTGTTGTGTTTGCGCATTTTGCCTGTTTTGCTTGTCTTGCTTGGAATGTCTGCCAGTCTTTGTCCGTTTTGTTTGATTTGATTGCTGTGCTTGCTCACCAGTCGACTGCCACGCACTCATCCACCTCAACATTATACGTAGAATGGCTGGGTTCTCTGTTGGTCTGGTCTGTATTGCAAATGGCCAAGTTGTAAGCCTTCCATCTTTACAATTACAATTGGGTGCCAGTCTCCACAAGGGATATGGGTGTGTGTGTGTGGGTATGAAAATAGGCCCAATAGCCTCTTTCCCTCCTCCCCCCCAATAGATTGTGGTCGTCCTTTCAAAAACGAGTACCCTCAAAAAGTCACACCCCCATACGGGTCTGTTTTTTGGCGGAACCCCCAGAAAGGTGGTTATCCTTGTGGTTTCCCTTTAAAACCACCAAAAACAGCACCCATACTTCCATTTGGTTAAGGCTCCAGGAAACAATATATATATATATATATATATTTCCAGTATATAGTGATGAATTCCTGTTAAAACCAACAAGGGAAAATAAAAAGAAAAACGTATTCTTAGGCAAATGGAGGCATATGAACGCCCATGGGCTGCTTCTCAACAAGCCAACCGCTGCGCTTGATTCCCGAGATCTCGGCAGCACCAGCAGCTTCATCAGCGACTTCCTGGCGAGGGGAGCCGACCAAGATTTCTTTCACATCACGCCAAAAGACAAATGGCTGTGGGTCAAAATGAAACCACCAGGAATTGGACCGCAGCCTTTAGTCCATGGTTCCTCTTACAAGGCTCTGCGTCTAATTATGCTACAGTTGTCTAGGTCCTCCAGATTTAAAAGGTTCGACTAAGTTGTTTTCTGTTTGGTCTATTTTAGTAGGGGAACCCTCCCCAAAAAAAGGGTAAAAGGGCACAATGGGGGACCTAGTTGAATCAATTTGAGCGCCCAAACCCCAACTTTCGGTTCTACTACGTTGGACTCCCCACGTAACAAACAATTGTCAGATGTCGCCCCCCCACCCTCCCCAAGGATCATACAAACATTGGCCGATCACTTCACTCCTCTTTGGGATGGGAAAGTTTGAAAAACAGGGTGTTTCTTCAAATCCATCGATTCCACTAGTTGAAGGAGTCACAGGTGGCGCAACATCAACGCACAAGCGACGCAGATTTTGTCCAGTTCCCCCATGCCCTCAAACGCAGCGCATACCAGCATGACCCGTTCGCGCGGTTGATTCTCAATTGAACTAACCACATCCAAGTAAGCACTCAAAATACGCTTGGATAAATATTTTCCAGGCGTTCCTGAACTTCTTCCCTTGCAACTAGGGCACCTCCATTTCTCAACTCCTGCGCTTCTCAAGGTGGCTTCCATTGAGTCGAAGATTCGATCTGAAAGGAAGCCAAAGGAAACCCAAAAAAATCACCAATGTTCCGCTCAAAAATAATATCTTCATCGTTGTTCGGAACGACTTTCCTCTTTGCAACCCGGCGGTTTCCTCGTTCGGTTTCGCGGCGTTCCCGCTGCGTCGGTTTTTCACTCAATGCGGCGCGACGCTCAACGCGTCGGCGCGCGCCTGAAGGTGGTGACCTCCTTGATGGAGGCCTTCGGAGTCACGAAGAAGAGCTCCCGCTCGCATTGGTTGGGCACCCCCACCCGGTCCTATGGCCGATTTTTATCCGAAAATGCTTGCGGAAAAACTGGCATGCGAGCGCTCTTAGTTGACTCTTGGCCAACACCAGGCACTGTTTTTTGGATGCTTCCGAAAGGAAAGCGATATGACATCACCGATTGGGGGACATGGCATCAGGCGCTCTAGTTTGGACCCCCGGGTTGGCTGGTTTGTCAACCATCCCCTGGACGGGTCCCCGAATCTCATCACTTTCAACGCCCAAGGTGTGCCCTTTCAAATGGGGTCTATGCTTTTCAATGGTACCCTTGGGAGGGGCAAAGGGACACCAACCTTTCCACTTGTAGCACAATAATAAGTCAAGGGGAGCTCCGAGTGAAACTGTGCGTCTCACGAGAATTTGCCCAATGGGCCAGCATCCCTATCACATTCACAATATACTTGGTTCGATCAAGTTCCACTTTTGAGGTTTGGTTTCATTGTGCAGCAGGGTTGCTGGATCCCTTGAGGTGAAAAATCAACTCAAACCAGGCAATCCCACCCCACAACCCCCCCCCCCTCCAAAAAGAAAAAAGAACAACCCTCATGGCAGAGGGAAGCCAAAAGCCGCTGGCCCCCCCCTGCTCAAGACCTCCCCTCCCGTGATGCCCTTGAAATCAGCAACGCTTACAATCAGCACACGCCCATCGCAGCCGCAGCTCAGCCCCACAAAGCAAACGATATTCTTATCCGCGATGAACTTGAAACATAGCGCGTTTCCGCAGTCAAGTGTTCTGTTTCACGCAAAGAAAGATCAATGAAGGGCTGCAACTTCGATATGTTTCACCCCTCCAAAAGCAATCTGATCCCTTCTGTCACAACCCCCCCTTGGTCGCCGAAAAAGACCAAACACCAACGCCCAAACTTGGGGCTTCCCCCTCCCGCCGAGAGCGCGCCTCCTTGATGCTAAAAGAGGCAAAGTAGTCCTCCGGCCCCTCCTCGACCTCCTGAGATGTGGGTTTCTTAAATGGAAAACCCCAAAAGGCTTGGCTCTTTAAACCAAGAATCATGTTGTTTTCCAAAGGGGTGACACCCCTTCAATCAATCTGTGGCTTTCCCTTCTTGGTGTCCCTTTAAACCAAAAAAACACGGAGCCCGACAAATTGTGAACCTCTCCAAAAGGGGCGACACACCCATATGACAAAATGGGGATTGGGAGCCCAAACCAATCTTTGGCTGGCCTTAAACAAAAAAGAATGGGAGTGCACTTTCAGGCTAAACCAAGTCATGATCCTATGTATCATCTAGGCTGGAATTAGGACCCCAGCAAAAAATATATTTGTTTGCCTGGTTGGTGGAAAACAAAGGGGACCTCAAAAAAGCGAAAAAGGAAAAAGGGGAACTAATTCTGGGGAAGTGATAAGAGAATGACGTGTCGGAATTCTCTAGGCCGCTTCTTCCTTCCCCGCGGCCGGTTTCGCGTGACAGAACCCGCCGCAACCGATCGAGCCGATCGAGCCGATGCCGAGGGGGTGTTCCTGCTCGGCCTCCGCCATGGACACCATGCCCCTGGCGACTTGGAGGTCGCACGAAGTAGCACTCAACTGGACTCAACCGTTGGGTGTTTGTGTTGTTTGCTTTAAAAATGAAGGAAAGAGGATGTGGCCTTTAAAAACACAAGATGGTGTTTGCTTGAAAAGCGCAAAAGTGGTTATAAAGAACCCCGAAGCAAGTTGCGAACCCGAATGAGATGGACGCAAGGGGACTTACGATGATAAGTGGGTTTATCACCATGGTTAGCTCGAAGCCGCTTTCTCGGAAAGAACTATCCAGCTTCCAAGTCACTCGAACACTAAGGATTCATGTTGTCCAAACAACGAGCTTCAGCTGGATCCCAGCCATTGAAAAGGCGAATGGCGAACTGCCACTCCCAACTCTTTTCCGAATATGGCTATGGGTCAAAACACCGTACCCCCAGTGAACATCCCACCCCCCACTAAAATAGGTTCTAAAATGGGTGGTGACCAAAATGGGATCCCATTGGTGTTGACCCACTAAGAGCTGGCTCAATGTCTCAAGCCCTCAGCTCCACAGGTTCCCTCTGAGAAAACCAACTCTATTTGTTTTTTGCGCAGGAATCTAATTGTGTGATTTGATTTGGTGCCCTTGAAAGGCGATTGTAAGAGGAGGGGCTGCACTTTTGTGAGAGAGAGAGAGAGAAGGAAGGAAGGAAGGAAGGAAGGAAGGAAGGAAGGAAGGAAGGAAGGAAGGAAGGAAAGAAAGAAAGAAAGAAAGAAAGAAAGAAAGAAAGACAGAAAGACAGAAAGACAGAAAGACAGAAAGAAAGAAACAGGAGCGACCTGATGCACGCTTTCTTTTGGGGGACCCTTTTTGGGCTGGTGTTTTTCGGGGGAATCAAGGAAATCCACCCATTTTGAAGGGTTCAACCCATTCTAAAGGGGAACAAACAACAAAGGGTGCCACTGGACACTGGACCGCATCCAGTGTTTTCCTGGCTCCCAATGCCATGAAAAGGGTCCAAAACACCACAAATCTGGGTGAATCATTCGCATTCACCAGCCTATCATGAAAATCGACTCGGAAGGAACCCTCTGTGAAACAGTAGCAAACTCAATCTCCTTGTGAAATCGATCCCGCAAAACCCACCAGTCTGCACGATACCCGATTTGGGTGTGGGTCAACATTAAGCCACCAGGAGACCGCTGGTTTTAGTCTTTGGTTCCATTTACCAGGGTTCCATTTTGGATACCTATTTTTGACCCACAGCCATTTGACGGTGGTACACCACCTACCAGCAGCCGGATTTCACCATCAGCACGTCAACCGCATCGGAAACCTCCGATCTGCCTCTCCCAGTCACCATCCTCCGCTGCCGCTTGCAGCACCTCGCAGCCATCAGTTTATTGAAAAAATTGCGTTGGGTCTGCAACAGCCACCCTTGGTAAGACCCAAAAAAGGACCCTTCCAAAAGAGGGGGTCATCACCATGCGGGCATCACACCTTCCTTTCCTCAAAGGGAGAGACCCTGGACAAACCAAACAAAAGCGAGCGTAGGCATAATTCAACATGTCCTGTCAGCTTCCCGAAAGCCCACCAAAAGAAGGAACCACGCGCACACGCTCAAAAGTTCGACATGGGCGAGTCTGCCTTGTGAATGGCAAACCTGCGAATCCAAGGGAAGGAGCCAAGTTCCACAAGAAGCGGGAAGCCAAATCAGACTTGCGCATACTGTGGATGGACGAAATCCACTTCGCACCAGTTTGAAACCATGGGAAACCAATGTTTGTTGGTATTTACAGGCAAATCATCCTTCCAAAGTTTTCCAGGTTGTGCGAAATGGATTTCGTCCATGCACAGTAGCTCCCCTTGTGGACTTCAGGCAGGACTACGTTCCGTGGCCATTGTGCGGGTGCTTCTCTGGTCGTGGCATATCTTTTTACAAACAAAAAGAAAACAGAAATGCAGAATAAGAGTAAAGAGGACATATCTGTGTAGGTGCTTTACTTGGGGATCCGCTTTTTTCATTGTTTGGCATTCTGGTATGCAGATGTTCGGAGGGTGCAGGATGTGGGTCGCAGGGTAGGAATGAAGGGCGGGGGTTATTTCTGAAAATGGGGAATGCTAGGATGTCTGATGGATCGGGGATTCGACTGCAGAGGAAAATGCATGAGAGTCAGTGATGCATGCAACGCTGGAAAGGGAGCTGGAGTGCTGGGCATCTTGGGGATACTGGAGATGCTGGGGATGCTAAAAATGCTGGGATGTTTGTGATTGCTGGGGATGCTGCTGATGCTGGTGATGCAAAGGATGCTGAGGTTGAGATATGTCAAACTGAACGTGGGCAATGCTGCAAATGGGGATGGGAATGCGGAGGATGTATGATGGTAGAAGCAAAGCCAGGGATGCATGAAACACTGGAAGGGGAAATGCTGGGGATGTGTGGGGGGCTGGAGTGCAGGGCATGTTGGGGATACTGGAGATACTGGGGATGCTAAACATGTTGGGATGTTTGTGAACGTTGGGGATGCTGGTGATGCTGGTGATGCGGAGGATGTTGCAGGTTCTTTGAAAAGGTTGAGCTTTATGTTGATTTTGCAGGGGGCACGCCTCATTCACGTGAAAGGAAGCAAGCAAGCAAACATCATGAGGTCGCAAAGCAAATCCCGGCAAGTCGCTGCAAGTCGCATAGATGCATCCAATCCAATGCTGAGCAAAACAGTTCGCTTGTTTGTTTCACCTTGGCGTTTTGGCTGAGTGGTGGCTGGTTTGCGGCCAATACCCCGGCAAACACGCAGCCTCTAAATGAATACATTGATATGTGGGTGTATGTCTGCCGCTTTGGACAAGTGGACCAACGGCAAATTGGAGGTTAGCCAATCTGAACTCCCACAAACGAGTACCTAGGAGACATCTTTGAAAACAATCAGAGGCACGTTGATACTCCGATCCTTTGCGTAGCCATGGATTCCATCAACTAAATGACCCCTTGCCTAGATTTCATATGAGCAAAAGTCCAAATTAAGCGTCCTTTTCTGCCAGGGGCATGACCTTGCTCCTCACCAAATCGAAAGCGAGGCTGACCCCACCAACACACATGGAAGTGCACAGGCCCCTTGCAAAGGACAGTAGTCTTCCAAAGAAAGCTCTGCAACTCCATGCCGCTGGGCGAATCTATATAGACTCTCGCATCTATTGGCAGCACCTGGGTTTGTGTCCCCAAAAAAGGGGAGTCGCCAAACTGGGTGCCCCAGTTCAGCAGAATTGAGACATGATAGAACGTGAGAAGTTCTCCTACTCTCGGGGAGCAAACACAGTCATATGTGTCCTTTTTGAAGAAATAGATGGCCCTGGTAGATGCTTGAACTACCAGGTGAACCAGGAATCGCCCTCTATTTTTCAACCAAACCAAACCAAAAAGGACACCTATGAACACAGCGTGTGGCTTCCTTTTCTGGGCCCTCAGATCTCCTACTGAAAGTTTGTTTTTTCCATTTTTGGGGTTAAATGGAAATCACCACTAAACCGTAAACCCACAAAAAGGCTAAGGAGCCAAGGAACCGGATGGCTGGGAGCCAAGTCTTGGTTTCACCGAAGACCTCCAGCTCTCTCCGCTCCGATGCCTCGCGGGTGATGCGGTCCAGGGAGATCTGAGCTGGCGTCTGGCCTGGTGTTCTGGCCGCGGCCTTTTCGGGGGCGGCGGGGGGGGGGGGGGGGAACCTTTGTGGTGGTTTTGGGAGACCCTGAAAATCAGGGGGGGTTGTGTTTGGGGGACGCAAAGAGAGCCACGTTTTGTTCTGCATTCCCGTTTTGAACACATTGTGTACAACCTGTTGGCCCGCGGAGTGAGCCCTCGGACCTCCAGAAAGGCTTTCGGAAGAGGATTGGGGTCCTTTCTTTGACGAGGTCTCGTCACGGCAAGTGAAAGAAAAGGCGGAACAGGAACACCAAAAGTTCCTTTCCAAACAAAAGGTTCGTGATCTACTGTGTTTCTGTGTGTGTTTCCTCTAAAGCCGATGTGTTCTTTTCTTTCAGGCCACCCGCTCAGATCCGACGGGGAACCAACGGTTTAAAGTTAGAGCTTTGCAATACCTGGGAATGTGTCAGAGTATCATGTACAGAAATCCTAAGGGGGCCAAGCGAAGGTTCCCACATTCGACGGCCATGTGCAGTGAATGCCGCTGAAGAGCCGCTTTGCTCCCAGGCCGTACAGAATGCTTCTCGGACCAGCAGCCCCATGAGGACATGTGCAAGAGTATCCCTCGGTTCCGTGAAATTCTAGCCAAAACCCTATGGAGTAGAAGCATGAAGCCATCAAGTCATACAATGTCGCCTTTAAGCCCAGAAACCATGACTTGTCCACCACCAAATGTCGAATAGGTACCAGATCCTTCCTTCCCCACTGCCGGGCTTCTGCCACTTGGCGTCCCCGGCCCGCGGCGTTGCGGCGGTGCGGGCTCGCTCGCGCCTGTCGCAGCCCCTTTTCAAGGGGCGAACAAAGGAAACGACCCGAAGCTTTCGAAGCGAAGGCCATGTTAACTCGGATGCGTCCCATCAGACAGGCACCCGAAAGAAAGCAACATGCATCCCTTGGATTTGATAGGACATCAACCACGTTGCCTCAGTCTATTCCCCCATGGGCGTTACGAGGTGCTCGCAACCAAAAGGGGACACATTTGGCATGTGCTACCCTAGAAACATTGGGGTGCTCTTTTAGGGGGGGTGGGGGGTGGGGGGTGGGGTGATCCCAAAGTTCATTATATAACTGCAAAAAAGAATACATAAATACATAAATAAATAAATAATTAAATAAATAAATAAATAAATAGGGGAAAAAAGAAAAACAATGACAAACAAGAAAATAATAAAAACATGAAAATAGATAGCAGATGTGTATATATATAAATGTATTTGAATAAGATAGTTTTGAAGGAGACCCCACAAACAAACAAAAAAAAACAGTACGGTCGGCGCGTCACCGCGTCGCCTGCAGAAGGTGCCGTACGGCCTCCGAGCGACCCATGTGCCCCGCGATGTGCAGGGGCGTCCAGCCTCAGAACCAGAGCTCGCCTGAGGTTTCCCCCACCTAAGGAACACTCACTTGGCTGATGGGTCAGAAATTGGTACCCAAAATGAAACCCTGGAAAATGGAACCAAGGACTAAAACCTGCGGTCCTCTGGTGGTTCCATTTTGACCCATACCCACTTAGCTCTGAAGTTTGATGAGGACCTCGCAAATGGTCGGTGGACATAAAATCCCACCTTATGTTCCGCCTGCATCATCTTATGTTTCCGCCTACACCCCACTGGAGGGAAACTCGCCTTACAGCCCAAAAGGAGATGCCAAAAATGGACATATAGGGTTTTCTGAGAAAGTGGAGCACACGGGAGACACGGGGCGTGGGGGGGGCGTGGGGCGTCGTGCTTGCCGACAATATCCCCTGTAAGGACCTCAATACAAAGCATGCTCCTGCTACTCGTGCAAGCTTGTTGCAACATGTCCAATACACAATAGCATCAACTGTCAACTTGTCCTTTTAGCTTACCTTTCCATTCATCCTTCACCCAAACACTTTGTGTTATGGCGGGCATGTCATCTGGTTCTAAGTCTTGCAAGTGAACCAACCACGTCCAACCACAAACCCTGGTAAACTGCCTCTATCACAACTGGGCTGTCCTCAGATCCGCCGCTAAAAGCTTAACTTTTAGTGGGTTAAATGGAAATCCCCACTAAACACGAAAAGGCTAAAAAGCTAAGGGGATGGCTGGGAACCACCAAGACAAGTCCCTTGTTCCCCCAATATTTTGGGGCATCCGTACCCACACCCAGCTCCCTCGGCCCGCCGGCCGGCGATGTCTACCGCCTCAAGGAGCTGCGCAAACTTCAGCACCTGGCGGGTGGGCAGAACCGCAAGCGGTCCGACGGTCCGCTTGCGGAAACCAAGTAGCTTTGCCCAACCTGGGAGGATTGCGGAAGCAAAGCGACTCCAGCAAAACCGGACATACCGTACTCACTAGAATGGGGTGGTGACAAAACCAAATTGCGGCCATATCAGAAGAACATGTGAAACTTGTTCGCCCCTTACTGTATAATGGCCAAAAGCAGGCATCGAGCAGAACAAACTCAAACTCCAGTTCGCCTGCGGGAATCAGCTGCAAAAGTTGTGCGTCGGTTCCTTTGGGGTTGCTTTTTGTTGGGAACCCAACGCGCCGCCATTGATGGTCAGGACTTTTTCCCATAGGGCGACCCTTTACTTTGACGCTGCCCTAGTGAGCCAGAAAAAAATAAGTCATAAGGGGTCAAGACTAAAACTCAGACTTCTGCTGACAAAACTCCACAGAGCTTGAAAGTTCAATACTCATTTTCCAACTCTCCCACGCCTCGGCAGCGCTCACCAGGTGTCCCTTTCAACTCCAACCAAGGCGAGGCCATAGTCTCCCTTCCTGAGTGGATTGTCCCCCACTCCCAAAAAGTATAAAGTCCAGGAACTCAGGACATACTGTGGATGGACGAAATCCGTTCGCACCACTTTGAAACCACGGGAAACCATTGTTGGTTGGCATTTGTAGGGGAATCATCAGTAGGAAACTGGCTCCTCTGAAAACACGACGGTTTACCTACTGGATGGTCTCCGCTTCATTCTTATCCACAGTAAGACCCCCATAGGTTTCAGCTTCCTCCGGCTTTGCGAAGCGAAGTTCGAAGTTCGAAGCGGCGCCTCACACACCAGCGGCAGGGACCCTGATCTGCAAGCCACATGCAGCGCCGTGGTGCCTCAAAGCAACAGCCAAAAGCGGGCTGTCAAAACCAGAGGGGGGGGGGTTCAAGTTCTCAACATGGCGCGGTTCCCCCGTTTTGGGGCGCTGAAAGTGAGGGCCAACACAAAACAACCTATTTTGGGGGAGTCCTGACCTGAGAGGTTTTCACCCATGGAGATTTGGGCCCTCGGCATGAGCTTCGGCTGTCCTTTTCCCTTGAACACCAAGCCATGAATTCTTCAGATTTGTGGATGCTAAAGCGAGTCCGAGCTTCTGTTTGAAGCCACAACCACAAGGGCATGCATATGTCTGTTGTCCGTTTTTCCAAAAATGACGTACTGGACCCTCAGTTGTGTAAATTGTTGTGTGGTTGTGGCATAGTTGTCTAATGCTTGCTTTTGCCACGCGATCCAAAACAGGGCAACCACAACAAATGCCTCTCAGCATCCCTCCCCTTTTGTTACCAGCCCACTAACACTCAGCTATGGCTTGGCAAGAGGTCCCCAAAGCACGCATCCGTGGGCCAATTGAGCTGGCACTTAAGTTGGCCAGCACATGCCTTGGTTGCTGTTGACCCCTCTGCAAAAAGTTTCACTAAAGTTTCACTTGTGCCCAAAGATCCAAATAGCCTCAAAGATGCGGCTGGGCGTGCTCTGTTTTGGCCCTTGGTTCTGAAAAATAAGAGCCAGCTGACAAGGCCGCGGCACCACCACCCATGTCAAGCCCAGAGTGTCGGCCAATGCGGACAACTTAGCCACCCCTTTGCAATCTCCAGTAAGGTTATTAAGCGACTTGCCTCTTGGCTATCACTTCGAATTTCGAATGCCTGGGATCAAACGCCACATTTCTCCTGCTGGTATCAACTACGTATGAGCCGCAGACCACATCACTGACGATTGGTTCGCTTGGGTAGGCCACTTGTTGAGGAAATATGTTTTTTTTTTTATTATTATTATTTTTTTTCCGGCACGCCTTAGGCCAGTAAACATACTCTTCCAGGGGAATTTGAGCGCCCGAACCCCTTGCCTTTGGGTTCGACTTGAGCTTTGCTATCACCCCAACTGAACCAAGTAGAACCCACCTGTATTCTATCTGTCCAGTGTTTGTGGATAGGAGTCCAGGGAGAAACCAAGTACTAAGTAGTAGAACCACCTACTAAGCCAGTAGGAATCGGTGTTGGCCCCTTTCATTGCCGAGGCTCCGTTGGCATCGTGCACATCTGGCGAGGCGCCATGGTACACTAACCACCTGCGATCCGCGCAAAGGTAAACCGCAACTCAGCGATGTTGGGAATGTGGGTTCGAAGGGCTCGGGTTTAATTCCCATCGCTCAGAACAAGCAAGATGAACCCCACCTGGGTGTCCCAAAAAGAGACCCCATGGTGAAAGCCTCGCCTAAAAATGGTGACCCTGCGCGTCAATGCGCGCCGTCTGTGTTCCTTGCGGCCCGTCAAAGCTCGTGGAACCACAAAGGGCATCACGTTACACAAGGCTGTCCGTTGCAAGGGCTGAGTCTTGACTGTCAGCAAATGCAGGCCAAGACGTCATATTGAACCGCAAACTGCAAACAGTTGCTCACTTCCTGAGCGGATTGACCAAGAAAAGTCCAAACTTTATGTTTGCCACCAAACTGGTCCCAAAAAGTGACTAAAGTTCCAAACAGAACTCGGGGTGAGAAGAAAACAAATCCCGGCGCTTCTTTCCGGCTTGCCTCACGGCCACGAGGCAGGAGGTCGCGGCAAACTGCAGGAGGTTTCGATCGGCGCCTGGGTCTCTCGGTTCGATAGGCAGGGAAAGAGAAATGGAATGACCCCGAAGTAAACTATCCAACTGGTGGTTTCCTAGGGGATCTCCAGATTCATTCCCTCATTCCCTGAGCACCAGTGAAAACCATATTAACAAAGGTGGTATGGAACATCACGGAGAATTTGAGATCTCTGGTTGGGACCTCAAACGGTTGCCATGGGTTTTCCTCAGACAGGGCCAGAATGGTTGGTTCTATCTACGGGTTTCCCTGATACCGACCAAGGAGGGCCACTTTGAGACAAACACACATAGGACCTCCGATTCTTTTTGGGCCCAAAGCCCGATTCGCTTACGCCAAGGAGGGCCCAAGGGCCCAAGGGCCCAAGGGCGTGGGACTGAAGGAAACCAGGAACCAAGGCTTGGCAAGTTGCTTGTCTCACCGAACCAGTGGATTGGCCCAACCACAAAAGTCGAAAAACTGTCTAGCATGGTCTTCCCAAAAAGTGCCTAAAGTCCAGGAACTCAGAAAGTGGGCTTTGGTCATTTGGACTTCGAGGTCTAATGTTGAGCATCCGATTGGTCAAGTCAAGACAACAAAAAGCCAAGCACGGCGGATTCCTCAAAAACGTCGTCTCCTTTTTCAGAGTGCGCTTTGTGGCTTTTGTTTAACCCGAAACGGGGTTCCCAAATCAGTCACAACCCCATCTGGCTCGCTTGGATCAGCTAATGTTCCTAGGGTTCGAGTGTGTGGAATAAATTCTCAAATCCGTGCTGGAGAAGTGACCCCAAAGCAGTAAAGCCAAAAACGTGAGCCGGAAACATTCATGTGGATGTGTCAAACTGGCCGCTTTTTCTCTGCTGATTGGCCTGCAAGAAGGAAAGCCACGGACTCCATCATTTGAGTCATAGTCAAAACCCACTACAAAAATGGTCTACCCAGAACCATGCTTCAAGAATTAAGAAGGCGGATCTCCGCCATTTCTGGTTAAAATCGTCCCTTGCTAACCAACAAATCTACCCGGGTTTTGAGTGTGACTCAGTTAGGCTCAAAAACATCGGACCGCAGATGCTTTGCCTTTGGTTTCCATCGGTCTGACGAAGCTCAGCTCCCCAGCGGTTGAGACCCCGCAAGGTCTCCTCGACTCGGGCATGCCAAACGGCACAGCCCTTCAGCCGTTTGGGGAATGATTGGGTTTGAGACCACTATCTTTTGCCAGACTCTGCAAAGATGGAAGGTCGCGGACCTGGCAAATGAATGAAAATGAAGAAAACTATCCAAACCAGTGCCATCTTGCTTTCAACATACTATCCCGAAAAGAAGACCTACTGTGGATGGACGAAATCCGGCATGGGATGGATGAAATCCTGTAAATAGTGGGATAAACCTCCTACCAACCGCAGGATTTCATCCATCCACTGCGTCTTCCCAGCGCCCAAGCTCGGTCGGTCTCCTCGAAGACTTGTCCCGCCGGCCCGCTGCCAGGACCGAAGGACAGCACGTTGAAGCCTAGGGACGCTGAGATGGAGTATGTCTTTGGTTGAGGTCGGGGCCCCAACACTGGTAGGGGGAGGAAGGGAGGGGACCCCGAACTTGGTGGGGTTCCTTTTGTGTTCCCTTCAAACCACCAAAAAGGGGCACCAACTCCAAAAAAAATGACGAGCCACCCATGTTGGTCTTTGAGACCAGTTTGGTTTACAGCGGCCACCCATTTGCGGGGGGGGGGGGGCTATTTTGACACACATCATTGGGTGTTGCGAATGGGAAACCGGCCCCCCCTTTGGGTCGGCGTTCAAAGCGCGACAAACAGGAAAGCGAAGTGGCAAAATGGAACTGCGAAAGTGAAGGGGATGGAAAGCTGGTGTTGGGTTCGAGAAATGTAGACTTCGCTTTGTGTTGCAACTCAATGGTGTTGCGTTCTTCCAGACTGCCCAGTTTTTAATGCCGGACCAAGCCGTTGCAGCGAGGAGAAATCTGAGCAGACCAACCACGGAGCTGGCAGCGAATTCCTGTCGCTCAACAGTTAGAGCCGATGTCTTCCTAAGATCCAAGCGAGGCCAAAAAGCCAGTATCGCCATCCTTTCCAAAGGTATCCGAACAA
>CAUJNA010000557.1:1927682-1977682 GCA_963377175.1 Effrenium voratum | reverse complement strand
GACTTACGTGCGTGGCTTCAGGGAGCAAAAGCCACAAGGGACACCAGCCACAAAACCAAGGGGTGAATTGAACTCTCGACCCAACCGATCCAACTCACACCAGAGCGAGAGTCGTGCAACTTGCGTTGCTCTACACTGCGGCTGCGGAGTCTGCGCGGAGTTTTTGCCAGGCCGACAATTGGCCAATGTCATTTGTCAGCTGAACAAATGCCAGGAAGCCAAAACAACGACAAGCACGCGTTCAAACAACCGATGAACCTTCCTCTAAATCATTGAACACTTTTGCCACGCCAGAGCGTCTTCAAACGGCACGGCTCGCGTATTCACTTCAAAACCGCTGCTTCCGGGGTCCCGGCATGGCTGACAAATCGCAGTCAGCCCTTGACTGGCTCCCATGGCTCTGTTCAACACATGCGCCTGCGCCGAGATTGAATTTTGGGTTGCGTGTCTGAAGGTTGAGCTGGGGGAGTAAACATGGCGTCTCTGAAATCCACAGAATCCATGGTATCCATTGAATCCCTCGCTTTGCCGATTGGATCCATTTGGAAAACCTCCTCTTTGTGCACCGAGGTACTGCCCCGCTTGGTGCCATGCGCGGAAGTCTGAGACCTCCTGATCCGAGCTACGCTGCGGTCACAGAGTTGCCAATGTAGCATCCCCTCAAAACGTGCCGTGTGTAGAACAGTCTCCTTTTGGGGGACACCATTGTACACACCCTTTTTGGGGGTTCCATGTTGGGCATCTTGAATTCCTGGCCCCTACTCTTAAAGTGGCACAAAGTACCCTCCTGTCCACAAACATGGAACCTCACAGGGAGGTCCTGAAAGACCATGTTGCTTTAAAATGGACCTGGGTTCCATGCTAGTGGGCCCGGTATCTGCGAGTTCCTTCAGAACAACTTCCTGGCCGTTCCGTGAGGGGCATCCAAACGTCTGCATTCAGCGAATCAATGGCCTGGAAGTCACCATCAAACATTGGCCGGGGATGAAGGAATTCAACTCAGATGCCAGTGGCCATGGGAAAAACAAGAGGCATCCTTGCCAATTTGGTGGCGTTTAAAGGGGGACCCTTCCGAAAAAGAAAGGGGCAAGAGGGAAAACAATTTTGGGGCGCTGGGCAACTGGGATGGTGACCTTTCAGAGGATCGTAAGGGACATACACAGCAAGCTGGCTGGAGCAATACGTCGTGCTACAAATGATTGCCATTCGGCTGTGGTGGTCAAAAAAATGGTAACCCCAAAAGGGAACCCGATCGGCAAGTGGAAACATGGACCACTTGCGGTCCGCTGGTCTAATTTTGACCCATTCGAAAGCTTCGAAAGCTTCGCACCTGGCGACATCAGCCCTTTCCCATGCAAACTGATTCCACAGTGTCGATGATATGCGTCTGAGCAACCTCTAGCAAAAACCATGCTCTGTAAATTAAATCGGGGAGAACCCGCCAAAGTGAGTGATTTTCCTCTGGCTTCCTCTAAAAGCAACCCAAGCGCACTAAGGGCCTCAGTCACTAGCATGAGGTTGTGGGCCGATTAAAACCAAATGGAATCATTGGACTCATCGGAGCCAAATGTGAGCAATGATCTAGCCCCTCACATTGCCAACGCAACCAACCAAAGCACGCCGGGCTGCTCATGTGCAGGGTTTCGATCCCTCGCATCCTGTTTTGTGGTCTGAAGTATCACAATTTGGAGGTGCTTAGTAAATCAGTATCGACCCCGATCAATCAACCTGACGAATCGGGGGGTGTAAAATAAACAAAATTGAAGGAGTCCTTCTTAAATGTGGTTTAATCCTGAGTTTCCACTGCTCAACAATACCTGGCTCAAGCCGAACGTTTGGGTTTGGTTTCGAAGCCACCTTATCCACAAAAGCAGAACCCCAATCGTACCCGGGAATCAAGCCCGCGTGGAATGCAAAACCCGTGTGACACCAACCTGGATTTTATTTGACCAGAAAAACCACACGTTCTCAGCATATCTCAGCATCATTGAATCATGCATTCCAGATGTCCACCTTTCCCTCTTCTAGTTGCCCCCGCCCCCGCACACTATTTTCCCGCTCTTTGACTCATGGCAAACATATGCGCCACAGTCAAATCACGTTGGGTCATATGACTCTTACCATTGCTGCAACTAAATGTTCTACTAAAGGGCAAATAACCACCTCCAGTGACCACACTTGAGTCACAATCAAGTCCCGCAAATAAATGGGCTACCCAGAACCATGCAAAGAATTAAGAAAGCGGCCGCACCCATTTATGGTTGGGATTATCCCTTATTAACCCTTGTCTACCCGGGTTTTGATTGTGGCTCACTTGGAACGTCTTTAACGTCTTTGGACCGCATGGTGAGGCGCAGCTCTGCGATGACCTCGAGGCTGACCTCAAGACAGACCCCAAAGTGAGGTGGATCCCACATGAGCGCACTATGAAGCATGGGAGGGGGTAATCAATTGATCTGACCCATTCATGAAACTGCACTGGTGCTAGACAAATCAATTGATCTGATCATCAAAACGGGAAACGCCTGAACTCTAGTTAGGAAACAAGCGGAGAAATCGTCAACAAGCTTTGCATGTTGAGCCCTTTGAGGGTCACATGAGCGGTCGAAATACGCTCTATCCCCCAATAGGCATGGCAAAAGAAGCCAGTCCCTGGTTTTGTCTCCTGTGGCCCTTGAACTGACCATACCACATAGTGTTGACCGCCCCGCTTCTTTGGTGCTGCTGCAAAGGATGCCTCAATGTGCCACAAAATCATAGTTTCTTCGGAACTTTTCGTCCAAAGAGACTCAGAAAGGGGGCCTGATGATCATCCCTAACCCCAAACAGAGTTCGGCGGAACTCGAGACCGCCCCGGGCTAGTTGCCCGCTGTGGACCAAAAGGATCCCTTTGGACCATCGAGAAACGCGCTCCTTCAAAGGAAGCCTAACATTTGCCCAGCCCCACACCTGGTTCGCCACCGGCAAATATCCAAAAATATAAAATCGGGAAGTCAACATACATGTTGTTTGTTAATATCAACAAAAACAACAAACATTAAAGAAATCTAACATGTTCAGGAACTATATGTATGAGTGTGCATATATATATATATATATATCGTTTTCCAGAAAGACAAACCAACAACATATTACAAAAATACCTTAAGACCTGAATAACTCAAAAGTCCAACAAATCATCATATCCACATAATTCAAATAGTCCAAGATTCCACCAAACAACCCAAATAGCACAAATAACCTAATTAAACATCAAACAAATGTAGAAATCCAATCAGCCCAAAGAATCCAACCACCTCAAATAACCCAAATCATAAACTCGGATTAAACAGACAATGTTATTAAATCAAAAAAAACTATGTATAATACTATGTCTGCATGTGTGTGTATATATATATATATATGTATGTATATGCACAGGTACACATATAACTGATATGCATAGATACACATATAAATGCAAAGTCCATGCTCCTGGAATACTTGCCAGCAGAATAACCTCGGATCATTGCACCAACAAAATAACAGTATTCTATGAAATTGAATATGTTGACATATGTATATATGTATATATGTATATATGTATATGTATATATGTATATATGTATATATGTATATATGTATATATGTATATATGTATATATGTATATATGTATATATGATTTTTCTTAAACATATATGATATCAAACCAAGTCAATCAATCAGAACATATAACGATGGTATACGTCAACCATGTGTGTATCATAATAACAATAACAGTAAATAAACTAGAACCAAACAAAGAAAGAACCATAATAGTGATTAAACAAAATACTATCTATGTGTATATACATACTGTCTGCTTACATAAACACATACTATATATGCACATATAGACATATGTGTTGGTCAATGATAATACACTATTATAACTGACTGTCAAAAGCAATTATAGCAACCTAGATACCACTGCATCAGGTATTCAACTTTCAGTCTAGTGTAGAGGTCCCAGTCAGGCTGCCGGGACAAAGTGTCCCAACGTCGAAGGGCTTCATTGTCCGCCACACTGAGTCGGGTCGTGTTACCTTGTTTCGGCACGGGTTCCCGAAGACGATAAATATACTCTCCATCATGCACTTCATCGAAACAAAGGACCGCCATTCGAAGGAGAATGCGCGGAAGAGTCCAATGTTTGTCTCATACTTTGCTGACCTAGCTGTTCTCTACTTCTGCTGCTGCAAATATGTACTGCTTCGCTATGTAGGCGCCTCAAGGGCATGGTTCTGGCGCTATCTGTCCAGCCACAATGCGAGCTTGCAAAGTGAAGAATCACTTCTGTGCCAAGCACCAAACATCTGATAGCCGAGATGCCCACAGACACATTGTCGCATTTAATGGCACCACATACCCCAAGAACACCATGGACGTTGGGAAAGACGGAGACTGAGGATCCGTGAAACACGAGCTGCCACTCTTTCGGGTGCCAATGGCGACACCAGACAATTGGGGTTTCCGTTTGAATGTGATGATCTCCGACAATATTAAGTGATGATTCTAGTGGCAAACTAGAAATCATTAGCCCCTTTCCTTACGCCCAACCAGTTGGTAGGAATCAACTGGGAGGTGTGTGTGTGTGTGTGTCCCTGTCGGAGTCAGCAACTGGGACTCCCCAACCATCACTGCTGCCACGGACCGGGCTGGTCATTCAGCATGTACTTGATGTTCCGCCTGGACGGACCCCGCTTGACGCTTCGGTGAGTGAACCATGTGGTTCACCAATCAAGGCAACCGTGATTTACTTAACAAAAAAGGATGGCTAGTGGCAGTGATGCGTCCTGGGTCCGGTTTGGACGGTGTAAAATCAGGACAAGCCCGAATACATCCGGAAAAGAAGTCCCAAACATACCAGATCTGGACAATATGAACCCGGGATTGAAAAAAAAAACTAACACAGGTGTGCCATTGAGGGAACCCTCTGAGAGACATTCAGACATTCAGCCAACAGCCCGGCAGCGGCCCGTCAGCCAGTGGCAAAAGACTAGTACCAGCTTAGCATAAGCAACTCAGGATGTCCAGTAGCGAATTGATGCCAAGTGAAAAGTTTGAAAAGTTATGTCCACTGTCAGAAGCGAGTTGATGCCAAGTGAAAAGTTATGTCCACTGTCAGAAGCGAGTTGATGCCAAGTGAAAAGTTATGTCCACTGTCAGAAGCGAATTGATGCCAAGTGAAAAGTTATGTCCACTGTCAGAAGCGAATTGACGCCAAGTGAAAAGTTTCGGAAAAAAAACGTCCGGCTCCCGCGAGTGTGATAAGGGCTAGTGTCAGCTCCTCAACACCTCCGGCCAGGGAGTCGAGTCGAACCCATACTGTGCAGATAAACATGGAGCCAAAAAAGAACTCACTTTAGAGGAATCTCGCAGTCTTCTCGCCGCTTGGGGAGCGCCCCCCCCCCCCATTTTGGAGCGTTCCCATGTTCACCTGACTCCCCGTATGTTGTTGGGGGATCCACAAATCTGACTCGCGACGAGTCAATTCGCCTCGTGCGGAAGATGAAGGCCACAGCCATCGCCAGCAGCGGCAGATACATCGCCACCACGATGGACGCCACCTGCCGGGAGGAGGAAAACGTCGCCATTTGCTTTTTCTTGCTGCCGCGAGAGATGCACGGTATGAGAAATGGAAGGACCCGAATATAAACCATCCAACTGGTGGTTTCCTGTAAGGGGACCAAAGCCTGGGTTCATTCTCGCATTCCCTCCTGACCAGCAAGTTGTCGCCCCCGGGAAAACATGACAAAACGTGTCTAGAAGGGATAGATTCCCTTTGAAACCAACAAGGGAAAATGAATAGAAACAAAAACTATTAAGCAATTGGAAGAAAAGGGAAAGGAAAAGCAAGGGAGGAACGGAAGGAGACGGCGAGGGGAGCCGTAATGTTGGGGTTTCTCTGGCAGACCAAGGTCCAAAGCTATTTGGGTTGAAGCCGCCAGCTTCCGAACATCAACCTCCCAATATAAGTTGAAGCTTACAGCAAAGCGCCGGGACACCTCACAAATTCCACCGCAACATGTGAGGAAGTTTGTTGGAGTCAAGCTGGCAACAGCTGCGATCAATGTCACTCAAGCTTTGAGTGCCGATACAGGTGCAACGCTGAAACACGGGCTTTGCTGGCTGCGCTTCAGGAACACGTGCTGATTCTGAACTCAGTCCAGGAAAGCGCTAGCAGGACACCTGGGTTTGACTCGAAACAGGGCAGCCTTCAAAAGGAGTGGTTTTACTGTGGTTGGCTGTAGTTTCCCTTTTACGCAAACCCAGAACCCTCAAAGAGCGACACTCCTTCACCTGATAGATCCCCCGCACGGGAATCCCAGCCGCCGGCGCTGATTCCCGAGCCCTGCTTGGTAGTCGTGCCCTCAACCTCCAACCCGAACCGCCAAGCACCAACGCTGAGGTGAGGCCCAAATCGTAAGCCCCCCCCCTTTTCCCCTTCCCGCCCCTCACCCCCCCCCAAAAAAAAGAAAAAGGGGGGGGGGGGGGGGACTATTTGCTTCAAAACCGAAAAGAAAAACAAAAAACACTTGAGTCACCTTTCTGCCCAAGGCCACTCGCCGTGCCAGGCCAGTGGGGGATCTGCTTCCAACTAGGTCCCTCAAAGTGCGTTGCATTTGGTGGTGCTGGGGGAACCGGAATTCAGCCACCTCTCAGCTCGGGAAGAAGGTGAAACACTTATTCCGACGCACTTTTTTTCTGGGATGAAAGTTCAGCAACCCAAAATAGGCGCCAAGAAAGAAGCCTTCGGGTAAAAGTCGTCCGAAAACTCCCTTCCTTCGCAACGTGGCCCCTTTTTTGCCCAGACCCATGGTCCTTTTCCAGCGCTCAGTCGCTAGATCGACTCGGTCCCCAGCCGTGCGAACGAACACGGACACCACGATGGCCGGCACGAAGACCGCGGCGAAACTCACCACCCCAATCCTCGCCTGAGGATTTTCCATTGGCCGATTGGCCGGTGCCGGGTTCCCCGTGTCTTTGTGTGTCCCCCGAAACATCCCCCAAAAAAATCAGGAAAAACACATTTTGCGATGGAGGGGCCCAAAGGGTGATGCGAAAATCACACACAAAAAGAGGACTAAGAAGTTGTCATTTAGGAAAAGATTGGCACCGATAGTGGAATCCTGCACTTGAAGCCCATCCGAATCGCACTCGAAGGGACAATCCTGGCTTCGCGCTGTCAGGGAAAGAGACTGCAGGAACGAGAAAAAGAGAAAAGCAGGGAGGGGAAGTTGATTGTTGCATTGTGACTCGCACGAACCGCGTGGGTTTCAAAAGTGCACCGGCCAAATCCCGCATGAGTTAGGGTTGTCCAGCATGCAGCTTTGCCAAATCCTTGTCCCGTTTCCGTGTGAGAAAACCGCGCGACCGGACAAGGCCACCTTGCAGACAGCTCCAAACAAACTGACGCAACACCTGAATCCACCAAGAGTAATTACTGAACGCACCCCAAAAGCCACGCACCCCAAAAGGGGCCGCATTCCCAGCCCCCAAAAGTGCGGAGATGTCCCCCTCAAAGATTGCAAAAGAGCTGCCCCTGCCCAGGATGCCAAAAAAAACGCCTCGTCTGGGAACCAAAAAGGGGGCCCTGAGAACCTGTGAAGACACCCTCGCGTGTGTCAAGCTTCATTTTCGCAAGAAAGACCCTGCCCCAAACGCTTGAGACGCAGGGCTTCTTTTCCGGTAAGCACGGGCTAAGCTGGGTGACCTATGGTCTGGAGCTCTGAGGGCCCGGCCATGAAATTCCAGTCCAGGCAGGCATACAAGCCCGCCTAGGGCAAGTGGGAACTGGCTACTGACCCAACTTGAGAAGCGGGTAAACTTGAAAGCTAGGCAAACCGAGAACGATATTCTTTTCCGAATCAGTGATATTGAGAATTGGAGCTTTGATTCTGAACACCCAGAAAGGCATTGAGACCCGAACTTGGACCGGGTCCTAAAGAAAAAGATTACCTAGCCACAAGCAATCACAAAAATGTGGATGAGGAGGATCGAACCCCCAAAAAAGGGGGAGTGGGGGGTGTAGCAAGGAATCGATCTTCGGAATCAATTCAAATCACACCCCCCCCCCCGCCCTCCGGCTTGAAAATACTCAATCTGTCAAGCCAGATCAGCCCCCTAAATTGCTAAAGCAAGGAGAACTCAATGCCAGCATAGCTAGCTTTCGTGATGGCAATTTCGTGTGTACTGTGGGTCCCGGTCCTAAGCAAACGGGACCCGCTTAGGTGGGCCAAGTAAACCGGTTTCGTGTCAGTGATATGGAAAACCCCCAAATGAAGATCCGGCGATGGCTCCTCGTGAATTCGCCGACGCTGTTTGTTCCAAGTCAATGTGGACAACAGTTGCGGAACTCGGGTCCCTAGGCAAAAGCCCATCGAGATTCTCCCGCGACTCATTGACACAAGGATCAGGCAGGTTTCCTTGGTTTGGCATATTCAAGACAAACGTAATGGCGCTGTTCGAACACATTCGCACCAGGAGCCGCGATAAAAACAATGGGAAAGAGGATGTTTACAACAAGAAGGCTGTTCACGTGCGCCACAACACGGCGCTGTGCAACAGAACCCTTCTCTGAAGCGTCCTCAACACGGAACCTGCAGCCGAACCCTGCAATGCATGGAATCCTTCGCAATGCCACCCTTTAACAGTTCAAACAGCACCCCTAATCGACCCCCTTGAAATTCAGTTCTCCACTGTCCCAGCCCTGTGCAAAGCCATCCCAACAAGCCCTGCCCAAGATGTCGCAGGACCCAGTCTGCAAAACAAACACGTTGCAAAGATGCAGTATGAGCACTTTATGTGGCTGTGGCTCAAAATTAAACAGGAGGGGCAAACCGCGGATTTTGGTCCATGTTTCCACTTACCAGGGCAAGCCATTTTGGTACCCGTTTTTTGAGCCACAGCCATGTGGGAGCAAACAGAACGACTGACGACAAGGCCTTGAAGAGCTGGTAAAAACATCTCGCAGCCAGGACCGGCCTCAAACGCTTGCAAACCAATGGATGAAAACCTTTCACGGGTTTGAGGGATTGCCAAGATGGCGGATTCTTTGGGCACGAACACAAAAGAAGAAACCAGGATGGAGCTTGTCTTCCTTGGTTTAATTAACAAAGTTGCTCGGAAAAGCTGGTGTCGCTATGCCTTTCCTCCAGTCGGTTGAAACGAAGGAGCGCGAAGCCAGAGGTTTCGACGTTTTGGCAGCCCGGTTTAGCTCCCTCGGACCCACCCCGCTTCTGCGAGCTACACTCAGCCTCCCTCTTGGTGGCTTTGGATTGGAGATTGGTTTGGTGGTTTGGTGGTTTGGTGGTGTGGTGGTTTGGTGGTTTGGTGGTTTGGTGGTGTGGTGGTTTGGTGGTTTGGTGGTTTGGTGGTTTGGTGGTTTGGTGGTTTGGTGGTTTGGTGGTTTGCTGGTTTGGTGGTTTGCTGGTTTGGTGGTGTGGTGGTGTGGTGGTTTGCTGGTTTGGTCGCTTGGTGGTTTGGTGGTTTGGGGGTTTGGTGGTTTGGTGGTTTGGTGGTTTGGTGGTTTGGTGGTTTGGTGGTTTGGTGGTTTGGTGGTTTGGTGGCTTGGTGGTTTGGTGGTTTGGTGGTTTGGTGGTGTGGTGGTGTGGTGGTGTGGTTTGGTGGTTTGGTGGTTTGGTGGTTTGGTGGTTTGATGGTTTGGTGGTTTGGTGGTTTGGCGGTTTGGCGGCTTGGTGGCTTGGCGGCTTGGTGGTTTGGTGGTTTGGTGGTTTGGTGGTTTGGTGGTTTGGTGGTTTGGTGGTGTGGTGGTGTGGTGGTGTGGTGGTGTGGTGGTGTGGTGGTGTGGTGGTGTGGTGGTTTGGTGGTTTGGTGGTTTGGTGGTTTGGTGGTGTGGTGGTGTGGTGGTGTGGTGGCTTGGTGGCTTGGTGGCTTGGTGGTTTGGTGGTTTGGTGGTTTGGCGGTTTGGCGGTTTGGTGGTTTGGTGGTGTGGTGGTGTGGTGGTGTGGTGGTGTGGTGGTGTGGCGGTGTGGTGGTTTGGTGGCTTGGTGACTTGGTGGTTTGGTGGTGTGGTGGTGTGGTGGTGTGGTGGTGTGGTGGTGTGGTGGTTTGGTGGTTTGGTGGTTTGGTGGTGTGGTGGTTTGGTGGTTTGGTGGTTTGGCGGTTTGGTGGGTTGGTGGTGTGGTGGGTTGGTGGTGTGGTGGTGTGGTGGTGTGGTGGTGTGGTGGTGTGGTGGTTTGGTGGTTTGGTGGTTTGGTGGTTTGGTGGTTTGGTGGTTTGGTGGTTTGGTGGTTTGGTGGTTTGGTGGTTTGGTGGTTTGGCGGTTTGGCGGTTTGGCGGTTTGGTGGTTTGGTGGTTTGGTGGTTTGGTGGTTTGGTGGGTTGGTGGTTTGGCGGTTTGGTGGTTTGGCGGTTTGGCGGCTTGGTGGTTTGGTGTTTTGGTGGTGTGGTGGTGTGGTGGTTTGGTGGCTTGGTAGTTTGGTGGGTTGGTGGTTTGGCGGTTTGGCGGTTTGGTGGTTTGGTGGTTTGGTGGTTTGGTGGTGTGGTGGTGTGGTGGTGTGGTGGTGTGGTGGTTTGGTGGTTTGGTGGTTTGGTGGTTTGGTTTGGCGGTTTGGTGGTTTGGTGGTTTGGTGGTTTGGTGGTTTGGTGGTTTGGTGGTTTGGTGGTTTGGTGGTTTGGTGCTTTGGTGCTTTGGTGGTTTGGCGGTTTGGCGGTTTGGTGGTTTGGTGGTTTGGCGGTGTGGTGGTGTGGTGGTGTGGTGGTGTGGTGGTGTGGTGGTGTGGTGGCGTGGTGGTTTGGTGGTTTGGCGGTTTGGTGGTTTGGCGGTTTGGTGGTTTGGCGGTGTGGTGGTTTGGTGGTGTGGTGGTGTGGTGGTTTGGTGGTTTGGTGGCTTGGTGGTTTGGCGGTTTGGTGGTTTGGCGGTTTGGTGGTTTGGCGGTTTGGTGGTGTGGTGGTGTGGTGGTGTGGTGGTGTGGTGGTGTGGTGATTTGGTGGCTTGGTGGTTTGGTGGTTTGGTGGTTTGGTGGTTTGGCGGTTTGGTGGTTTGGTGGTGTGGTGGTGTGGTGGTTTGGTGGTGTGGTGGTGTGGTGGTGTGGTGGTTTGGTGGCTTGGTGGTTTGGTGGTTTGGCGGTTTGGTGGTTTGGTGGTTTGGTGATGTGGTGGTGTGGTGGTGTGGTGGTGTGGTGGTGTGGTGGTTTGGTGGCTTGGTGGTTTGGTGGTTTGGTGGTTTGGCGGTTTGGTGGTTTGGCGGTTTGGTGGTTTGGTGGATTGGTGGATTGGTGGTGTGGTGGTGTGGTGGTGTGGTGGTGTGGTGGTGTGGTGGTGTGGTGGTGTGGTGGTTTGGTGGCTTGGTGGTTTGCTGGTTTGGTGGTTTGGCGGTTTGGTGGTTTGGTGGTTTGCTGGTTTGGTGGTGTGGTGGTGTGGTGGTGTGGTGGTTTGGTGGTTTGGTGGTTTGGTGGTTTGCTGGTTTGCTGGTTGTGGCTTGGTGGTGTTGTGGTTTGGTGGTTTGGTGGTTTGGTGGTTTGCTGGTTTGCTGGTTTGCTGGTTTGGTGGTTTGGTGGTTTGCTGGTTTGCTGGTTGTGGTTTGGTGGTGTTGTGGTTTGGTGGTTTGGTGGTTTGGTGGTTTGGTGGTTTGGTGGTTTGCTGGTTGTGGTTTGGTGGTGGTGGTTTGGTGGTTAGGTGGTTTGGTGGTTTGGTGGTTTGCTGGTTTGCTGGTTTGCTGGTTTGCTGGTTTGTGGTTTGGTGGTTTGGTGGTTTGGTGGTTTGGTGGTTTGGTGGTTTGGTGGTTTGGTGGTTTGCTGGTTTGCTGGTTTGCTGGTTTGCTGGTTTGCTGGTTTGCTGGTTTGGTTGTTTGGTGGTTTGGTGGTTTGCTGGTTTGCTGGTTTGCTGGTTTGCTTGTTTGGTGGTTTGGTGGTTTGGTGGTTTGGTGGTTTGGTGGTTTGGTGGTTTGGTGTGGTGGGATACCCCATTTACCCTCCACAACAGCCAGGGGGTTCGGTCCCCAAACCAATCTAAACCAACAAGGGTTAGGTGAAACATGTCCTTCCGAAGCCTGAAAATTAAGTCTCCTGGTGGTAAGCTCGTTTTACCCGGATCGGTGTGCGTCAGAACAAGGCGATCGATCGCCAGAATGGTGGTCTTCCTGTCGGCTCCCTTTAAACCAACCTGAAAAGGGTACCTGTGAGAGACCTGGCGCAGCGCGCGCAGGCGAGGCGCAAAAAGTAGCAGCCGCGGCCACTGGGAGCGGGAAAGCTTCAGGGTTTGCTCCGGGAGACAACCATCACAAAGCCAAAGGGTGCAAAGAGTCCTAGACAACAAAACACCACCCACCTATTCTCGAAAACAACGCCCAAACAACACAACAACATCACCAAAAAAAACTATACAAACCCAAACAACACAACAATCAAACCAACAAAACAAACAGTTCGTATCTTGGTTGCTGTTAACCCCCCGCAAAAAGTTTAACTTTTTGGGGGTCGAGTGGAAAACCCCTTGATCTCCACCAAAAAGCTAAAGTCTAAAGATCCAACCCAATAGCAGTCAAGGTATACCCCGACACCGGCTCCACCATTTCGGCGTACCAAAACCTCTCAGCGCCCCCGGCACGAAGAAGAGCATCGTGGAGCCCTGCAGCGTGCCCTGCAGGGAGGTGCCGCCTCCGAAGACCTCGCACTCCGGCACTCCGGCGGCGAGGAGCGAGGGCCCCAAGGCAGGGCAGCCGGGCTGGCAGATTTGGGGTGAAAAGGGAAAGGACAAACGGCTTGAAATTTTGGAGTGAAAAAAGAAAATTTGCAAGCCACAAGTCAGATGCCCAGTGGCCATGGGAAAAAAAGGGCAGCCTTTTTGGTTGGTTGACTTTAAAGGGAAACCCTTGCCCAGAAAAGAAAGGAAAAAGGTTAACACAGGGCAACTGGGACAAAGAGCCCAGTTCGGAGCAATTGGAAGGCCGAAAACCACTTGGTTGGTGGTTACTGGTATTCAAAGCATTGAAACACTGCTCGCTTCACCTATGTGTCTTGTTTGCCGTTACCCCTTTTCTTGTAGTGAAACCAAAATGAAAACCACAATTTGTGGGGTCCCCTCGAACCCCCAGGGCCATTTGTTGATGTGACCTAACTTTTCGGGGACCCCTGGAATCGCCCGAATCTCTTAGAACTCGTAGGTGGGTGTATCTTTTTTGAGGCGTGTGTCTTTTTTGAGGCGAAGAGAATGCGGGCCAGGTGCATCGGTGAAGATGTTGACGCAGGACTTGTGCGACGCGTACTCACAGGCCTGCTCTGCCTGGCAAATGGGGGGAAGCTTTGCAAATGGAACCTTGCAAAAAGGGGGGTTCTTGGGGGGGGGGGGAGAAACCAGCTGGAAGGAGCATCTACAGGAGAAATCAAAAGAAACCAGGCTTAGGAAGACGATTCTGTGGGTGGCTGGTCTCTATGATTCCACCCTGACCTGGCTTGTTCCACAATCCTCACTAAGAACAAGCAAGTTCTGCGAGAATTTGTCAACCCCGGACTTCGCTAGAACCTGTTCGAATGATAAGGGTGAAGTGATCCAGATCCCTCCAAAATGGGTGCACACCAATCCTGGGTCCCGTCTCAGGGAACTCCTGTTCGCTGATTTTTCAGGGAAACCACAAGGAAACCAAACACCTTGAGGGTTCTAGGCTCTCAAGAACCACTTTGTCAAGGCACATTCTTGGCTTCCGCAACCAAATTCAATCTTTGGGACCCCGTTCAAGCTTTCACGGGGCCAAGGACCGAACCCGACAAGCACACAGTCACTGGATTTCCCCTTCAGCCGATCAACGTACGGCGTCCAATGTCCCTGCTTTCGGGATTGCGGCAACGGGATTTGGCAAAAACTTTCGTGGCCCGAAACCCCCCATCACCCCCCATTCGAAAAATCCGATGCCACCGAGCGGGGCACCCAAAATCAATCCGGGCGCAAGAACCCGAAGAATATGGCCTGCAGGAAGGCCAAGGGAGCACGGAAGGGCACCATGGTGGCGGCGGCCGTTACCACCAGGATCAGCCCCTCGCCGTGGGTCGCTCGGTTTTTTTTTTCGGCGTTCGGTGGCTTCAGAAGCAGACGGTAGGCTGAGGGGGGGTGAGGGCCAGGGGGGGTGAGGGGTTCTCAAAACCAAAAGGTAATTTTCACGAGGTCACTTTGTTAACGTGTTTAGACCACTGTGCATGGTTTGATCAACCTGTCGGTTTCGAATTACAGGGGGCCAGAGTCTGATTGTTACTGAGGGCCCAGGGGGAGAAAAGGTGGAAACTTTCATGGGGCGAAAGGGGCTTCGGCTTCGGCGCTAAGTCTTCAGTGTGTGTGTGTGTGTCCGGTTGTTTTTGAGATTCCCTTTTCAGTCTGGTTTCTCCTGGAGAACCCTAAAAAGGAAAGCCACCCTTGGGTCTTGGGGAGGTCCCGCTACTGTGGATGGTTACGAAATCCATTTCGCACCGCCCTTCAGAAACCCTGGTTCTGATTCGCTTCCCCTGTAAAATCCAACAAACGTTATGGTTTTCATTCCCATGGTAACTAATTTCGTGGTGCGATTTGCTGGGATTTCAATCTGTTCCTTCCACAGTATTCGGCTGTGGGTCAAAAATATGTACCCAAAATGGGTTACCCTAATAAGTGGCAACATGGACCAAAACCTGTGGTCCAATTCCTGGTGCTTTAATTTTGACCCACACCCCATTTCACCTTCGGCTTTTGATTGAAGCAGCGCCCACCGACGCCGAAAACCGTCGAACGAGTGCCCGGCATAGATCACCACGAAGCGGAAGAGGGCGTTGAACTGATGGTACCTCGAGTCGCGCCACCGCTCCGTCGGAGAACTTCCACCGAACGAATCGCCGGGAGCATGCTCCTTCATGTGTTGCTTTCCTCATTTTTCGCACCCTGAAACAAATGCCCTTTAAAGGTCACCGAGGAGAAATAACAAGTACTCTCAAGCAAATGGAAGTTCTGAAAGCAGTGCACCCAGGCGTAGCCATGTTAGTTGGAACATGGGATCGCCCAAACGGCTTTGCAATGTCAAAACCTAAAACCTGACGCAAACAAACTTCTGCAAATTACTTTGGAACTCGACGTCATGTGGCCATGGGTCAAAATCCACATCGTACCCCCAGTGAACATCCCAATCCAACCACTAAAATAGGTTCTAAAACGGGTGGTGAATTCACCCAATCCAACCAAAATGGGATCCCAGAACGGTTTTGACCACCACAGCCATGTCGAGTTCCATCCAGAGCGTGCCTAGCGTCACTCCGTGCCCCCAGCTCCCAGCTCCCAGCTCCCGCTCTGGCGCGGACTGACCCGCAGCCACCATCTGCGTCCCCTGCCGAGACCGCCGGGATCCGGGTCCAGTTCCAAAAATCGGAGTCCCCTTCTTCCAAGTGTGGTGCTTGGCAATAGCTGGTGAGGTGATTCTGGTCAAGATTGTCTTGTGCAGCATCCATAATGTAGCATAGGTGAGTTTGACAACCTTGATGTGTTAATCGCACTAAACACATCATTGTTTTAGCAATCGAAAAGGGTGAGGTCCAGTTTTACACCTCCAAACAACTTCCCTTCAATGACTGTTCCTGCTAAGCCCAAGCAAACAGGTATCATGGCGCATGTGGAGCCTTATCCTGGGCTTGCAATGGCACGCGCTGTCGCTACAAGCCCCTTCAGAAAGGGGGAAGCATGCTTGCGAGGGGCGCGCTTCCATGCGTACAGTTACATGTGCGTGTTCCCTAGGTCCCATCATGGAATCCCCCGGGCACTAAGATGGCATAGGCGAACCTACACCCTTCAGCTATCTCCTGACCCAGTCGCTAAACCAACCCTCAACCAACCCTCAACCAACTCTTAACCAACCCATCCCACCCCCAATCACTCCACAGGGAATAACATTAAGAGGGCAGTGAAACTGGGACCGGGAATGCATAGATTTTCAGGTATGCATGTCTTTGCGTATCTATATATATATACACTTATCTATGCTTGCATACACTAGTGTGAACCCGGCCCTGCGCACAGCTGGCTTAGATACAATATGATGTTCTGAAAAAGGAGCTGTGAACGACAATTTGGCATGCACTGCAAAACAGCTACATCACATATATCTGTGAAATAAAGTGCAAAGAAATGTTGTTGAAACTTTTCTGCAGCATGCTGAAAAACAAGGGCGATGTGAGCGTCAAGAAATTCCAAGGCTGAACCAAGCCTTTTTGCCAGGACGATTCAAGGTACGCACACGTGCGGCGAGGTGCGGAAGTCCGGGAGGCAGAATCGTGTGTAGTCTAAATATGTTCCGTTGCAACAGTAGATGTCGATGTCGCGGTGTCCAAACTCGAGTTCTCAAAGACATTCAACGGCATCAAAGTAAGGAAACGCGTTTTTTTGTGCGCCGTCTGAAAGGCTTGAAAAATGAGATGATTCAAGGTACGCACACGCGTGGCGCGAGGCAGAATCGTGTGTAGGTTTAATGGCGGTTGTGTCGAAAGTAGATGTTGCGGTGTCCAAAGCTCAAGAACTTGAGCTTTCGAAGCCCTGACGCCGAGCAGACCTACTCAATATATGTGTTGCATACATATATATATACATATACATATACGTATGTATACACAATATACATACATATATGTGCATATGTATGTTGATTTAGGTGGTTATTTATTTCTGAATCCTAGGAGCTGTAGCGCCTGGCAGCACATATTGGGTTGGCCGGCGGCTCGAATCCTCGCTCGAAACTAGCGATGTACCCCTCTCAACTGGATTCATGTTTGTCTTGCTGCTGCTCAGCAGGGAATGAGGGAATGACCCTGATAAGCCATCCCCTATGGTTTCCTTTAAGGGAATCCCCAGGTTCATTCCCTCAATCAATAACCTATCGCACCAGCAAGTTCTTTCAGAGGAACCTGTCGGACCTAGGCTTTGATTGTGGGTCTGCTGAGCGACCAACTCAAATGCCAGGCTCAGGGTGCGACAGAATTGCAAAAACGGCATGCCGCCCCAAAACGAACCCTAGGGTTTATCTCGAAAACGTGGGATTTGGAAAACTCGGAAAGCGATCACGCCATGCTGGAAGGATGAGTGCATGGACGTCGCAAAAGGTAACCGGCAAACATCCCAAAGCTTTTACAGCGCCGCCCCCCCGGAACAGATCCGCAAGATCATAGCTTCGCTTCAGGCCTGCAAGCGCAAGGAGTAGGTGAGCGCGTAGACCCACTGCAGTCCGTACTGCATAAAGGCCTCTGATTCGGCTGGTTTCCAGCCAAGCGTGGGAGGAACCCTGCGGGAACGGAACTGGGAAACCGATCTCGACTCTTGTTGAAAGGAATCGGAGTGGGGAGACTACTGTGGATCGAAGAAATCCATTTCGCACCACCTCGGAATCCCTGCAATGATGATTATCCTATGCATACCAACAAACAATGGGTTTCCATGGTTTCAAACTGGTGCAGGATTTTGTCCATCCACAGTATGTTATGCCTTTTCTTGAAAGGAAAGAAGGAGGTCCAAAACAAGGTCCCCGCTCAGAAGCTCCCCAACAAAAGTCCCCCCAAAATACGTCTTTCGGGCCGGACTTGATTCTGCGAGTCAGGGGCTTCGGGGAAATGATGGACGACATTGTGCACCACTGTGAAACCGTGGGAAGCCATTTGTCGGAACTTGCAGGAGAATCATCCGAAACCAGGGATGCTTAGGTGCGATTTCTGGATTGCGCCTTTCCACCCACCCACAGCAGCCGAGGTATCGAACCGCAAGGCAGCTCACTGGGGCCCCGGCTGCCTGTAAGGCGCTGATTTGGTACATGGCTCCCATGCCCAGCCTTCGGACGTGCACAGTGCCGCCATCAAAAAGAGACGCTTGGAACCGTGCTGCTTTATCTACTTGCCGTTGAACCATCCAAGGAGCTTCATCGATTTTGGAGATTTCCTCTGCTTCTCCTTAAACAAGCCAAAAATGAAGATCTCGTGTTTTGGATTAGTTTCCGCGTCCCCTTAAACATATCCGATGCGGCGCGTCCGCATGTTAGGATACACCCAAATATACTTGGGGTACTCGCGAAGAGGGCCATGGTATCATCGCGTCTTCTGCTTTGCTCCACCTCAAGTTGGAGCTTTTGGATGCCCAGTCGCCCTAGAAATCGAATGCGTCTCTCTGAGCTGTAGCGACTCACTCGGATCATCCGCCAAAACAACTTGCTGGACAACAGCAGGATGTGGCGGTGGCACAAAAATAGGTATGCCCACATGGCTGTGGCTCAGACACCTGTACTAAAATGGCACCTTGGTACATGGAACCAGACTAAACCTGCGGCTTGCCCTAGCTCTTAAATTTTGAGCCACGCCCACCAGTTTTTTCAAGCAAAGATCAACCAACAAGTTGATACACATTGTCACATGAAGCTCCGCGACACCATCGGCTCCCAGCCAGCCCCCCATGCGCCCAGGTGGTCAAAGCTGGGTATGAATACCCACCCCTCCCAACGGTTTGCGCCCCTCTTCCGTCCTTCCCGGCTTATAGTTTCCGGCCTCAAGCAGCGGATTTTGCTTGATGAATTGGATCCATGCACATCCCGGACCGTCTTACCCAACCTGTGATGGCCAAAAAAGGGAGCCCCTCTTGGGGGTGCGTGAATTGAAAGCGCCCCTTGGCCCCAAAAATTAGAAAAGACAAAGCGACGAATGTCCTTCTCCTCCCCGCCCAAAAAAAGGGCCGCGGTGTTTTCCTTCGGCTTCCCTTCGGCCCGCTTCCGCCAAGTTTCCCCCCAAAAACGACCCAAAAAGTGCCGCCGGCCCACGGCCCAACGGCCCAACGGCCCAACGGTTGTTTGGTCCCCGCGGCATGGCGCCGGCCGTGTACACCCCGCCGGTGATGGACATCTGCGCCGACACGTCCAGCAGCATGGCCGCCAAGCCCTCTTGCGACGCCTCGTGTTTCGTTCGTACCGGAACTTAGCGGAAACGAATTGAGCGGTGGGAAAGGGAAAGGGAGGTGTGCACCATCGGTTCCCGAAAGACAAGAAAAGGCTTAAGGGGAAAATAAGAAATTCATATTCAGCTCGGGAAATGGAAGTTGCCATTTGGGTGCCGCACCTGGAGAATCTCCTTCTGATTTTTGAAACACGGTCATGGAGACTCTAGGTGCGTCTCAAGGCAAGGCCAACCTCCAGAACCCTCAACTGCTTTTTCAACGTCCGCAATCTCCTCGGTGCTGTCCCAAAAGCCGGGGTTGCGGGGGGGGGGGGGGTGCTGGCTGGCTCTTTTGCCGGAAACTGGGGCGTCATGTCTCACGAGGGTTCGGAGCCCATTCGAGGAAGGTGGGAAAACCCCTTGCTTGAACACTAAACCAGGCGTGTTGCAGCCTTTTGGAGAAAAGGAACCCTGGAGTAAAGAGAAGCCAAACCAGCTGCGACTTTGGGGTTGCCCCCCAGGGCGAGTCAAGCGCTTGAAACATGGCAAAACGCCGCTGTTGGAACAACCTCCTTGTCGTGCCCCCCTTTTTGGAGGTAAAATCCGAAAAACCGAATAAACCATTGGAAACCAGTGGAAGAGGTTCCCTTTTAAGACGGCCCTTGGCTCATTTGCCCAAAACCGGCGATCTATCGCAAGCTCTTCCTAGCCAGAGCAGAAGTGTCGAATCGAACCTGGGGAGATACGGCCTAAGCCTGGCCAGGAGTCAATTCTTTGAGGGTCGAACCAAGGCTGAAAAAGGTACTGAGCCTCAGACAATTCAGTCGCACGCCATTCAGCCCACCCGCGGAAAGACCCCGGGATACTACTTGGATTCAGATGGTCCGCTCATAGTTGGTGGTTTAGTCTGGTCATAGTTTGGTCTGGTGGCCATGGGTCCAAAGCCCGGTTATCCCCCAGTGAGCATCCCAATCCCCACTAAAATAGGTTCTAAAATGGGTGGTGCACCTACCCCAAAATGGACCATTGGTTTTGACCCACAGCCAAGTGGGTATAGCCACGGCTACAAACCACTCAACTAAGTCCTGAACCCTGAACCATATGGCCTGCGGCCAATTGGACTTGTGGGAGTGTCGTGGTGCCAGCGGAATCCAAGGAAAAGGCTGCCATCCAAAAAGCACCTGGTTCACCATTCTCTTCAGACTCCGAAACCACCCGTTTCCCCATGTGCCGAGGTACAGCTTTGTGTCAAATCGGGGAAAACCACAGATGGTTGGTCTCATTTGGGTTCTCTTTCAACCAACCCCAAAGTGGTGCCCTCAAACAGGCACAACCCGTCTGGTCAGAAAACCCCAAAACGCGGCGATCTCAGGGCAGGGCAGCTTTCCAGGAAACCTGCGCGCCGTCGTCATCGTCCTCGTCAGAGGCCTGGCAGTGTTAAGAGGCGTGAGTTGACATGGAAAAAGCTGGAGCTTTTTCGGCTAGGACCATTTGAACAAAGTCAAAACAAGTGTTTGGAAACTAAAGAGGAAGGAAGCCCGCCCGCACAGTGGCAGAATAGCTAAAAAAGCCCCTACGGCCAACTCCCGCGTTCCTTTCAAAGGAGTAACTTGGGTCTCTGACCAGACAAATGAAGAGCTTCACGTTCGATACTACACTTCTGTCAGGCGTGAAAATGGCAACTGGTGAATTGGCAACACCCAAGTCCCAGCTTCCCTTGTCCGTAACAACCTGTCATGGCTAGTCGCAATACCCACAAGTGGCATGGCTGATCTTTCGTAGCCATGTTCTGGTTTTTTACGACAGCTACATAGAGAAACAGTGAACTGATGAATTGGACCTTGCATCGCCACAACTGCTCCTTCCTATTTGTTTGGCAGAAAGCAGCGCCTCGACCAAACCTGGTAAAATAAGGGCAGGCAAAACACCTTGGCAGGCACGGCCCTCCAAAAAAAATGCCATGGGACCACAAAGCACGCGCAGGGCATGAGCCGGTGGTAGCCAAAGAACCATACACGAGTCAAACCTGCCGTCCAGGTGGCAAAAACAGGAACCAGAAACCCCCCCCCCCCCCACTCAGATTTTTGGAGAACCTTGAAGCACCACACCCCGCCCGGGCGTCGGCCGAGCGGCCTTCCGTCGCCGGCACGTCAGGTCGTACCGAGCGCGCAGCTCGGATCTGAAGACAAAGATGCCCAACCTTGGTCCGGAAAGTCATCAACCTCTTCAACCTGGTGGAGTCATTTAAAAAAGCTCCCAAAAAAATCCGACTTCCATGGCAAATGAGGGCCGTCGATTACCATAAGCCATGAGGCCATGTCGTCGCCGAATGACTTCAGCCGAACCTCAAGGTGAGGCTACCTTCAAGGTTTGAAGAAGCACAGGATACCAGGCCCTCGGTGGTTCCCTCTTTGACGGCCTCATTTCATGTATGTTTATCTATTGTATCATTTTGTGCATGGGATTCCCTATTTGAAGAACAAATCCACATCAGCGCTAGGAGAGAGACCCCTGCCCGGCACGTGAAAAACGATCTGGGCGCCGGGCGTGAAAATCACTGATGTGTAGGAGCCCACAAAGGAGATCCAGCCTAATGAATGGAGACACATGTTGAATGATTGTTTGCCGGTGGGAGCCTACATATATAATCAACATTTGGGTGTGTGATTTTGCGACGGTACCCCTTATGTGGGGGGGTTCAAAGGGAAACCAAAAGGAAAACCACCCATTTTGAGGGTTCCCTACAAAACGACACGACTATTTGGAGGAGTCCCTGTGCTTCTCACGCAGGCAAATGGCCGTTTTGCAGCAACGGCTCCTGCCCCACCTGGCAAAAAAGAAAGCCGCCAAAGAAGGGTTTTCAGGCCATTCATGCCGCAGCTGCAGGGGATGATAAACCAAGCAATCATGAGAACCTCCCTGGTAGATGTTCCATTTACGCTCCAAGGGAAAACCAGGAGAATTGCAAAGAAGGAAGGCCATAAAATGGATGTGGACCCCTGCCGACCTCGATCAGGTGGGATTTCTATAAACAGCCTCGATGGCTTAGGCGCAACATGAGCGACACCAAAACCGTCAACTTCGCTTTGTACGAATCCGGGGTGGCTTGGCTAGTGCGAAGACGATCTATGAGAAAAGGGCACTTCTGATTAGACGTGATCCACCTCAGAACCAGCTGAGAATCCTGTCAACCCCACTTGTAAACCACCTGCCCCCCAAAACTCAACCAACTGCTCCGACTTTTTTTTCCCCCAGCCCAACCGCCCGCTCCCCTTCCCGCAACCGAGCGCTGAGTGGGGCCCCCGGCCCAGGTTGGTGAGCGAAGGGTTCGGTACGAAGAGCGCCTTGAGCAGCACGATCTGAATCACCGCCTGCGCCTGGCGTCGAGGCTCTCGATGTGCGCGTCCGATGCGGACGCCGGCGGAGCTCCATGGAGAAAACGGGACTTTGGTAGATATTTAAGGGACAAATATATTCACCTCCAGCTTCAAACCCGGGGTCGCCAAAAGAAAAAGAGAGCACCGGAAGGAAAAGTGCAACTTCTCCAACCTCCAACTTCCAACCACGTTGAAACAAAGACCAACGGGAAAGGAGTTGACCACAAATCCAAACAAAACGTGAAAAGGCGAACCAGAAACGACCAAAAGTTGGTTGCCTTTTCCCCCTCCCCTCCCCCCCCCTCCCTCCCCCCCCCTTTTTTCTCACCCAGTGGGTCTGAGGACTTGGCCAGGCCCATGACCACGAAGCTGGTGAGCTCCAGAGAGCCCAGCAGAAAGCCCCGCACCGCCATGCCCACCTCGGGGGGTCGCATGCGCTGGCGCGCGGCGGCGGAGGCGGTGGGGCTGGAGCTGGGCGCGCGGGTGGCTCCTCTTGGTGGGACCCGGAAAAACCCGGGAGCTGGTTTTAAGGGGTCACAATTTGAGACCAGGAGAGGGGGGGTTGCGGATGTTTTCGGGCCATGGCAAAACATGTGCTGTTGGGGCGAGCTGATTGTTGGGGGGTTGCCCGATGTTTGAGCCACACCGTGAGGTGGCCGTGAGGGGTCAATGGGACTATCAGGCCGTGAGATGATCCGAAGATTGCCACTGCTGGTTTTATATGAGGTAACAAGTTTGCGAGCTCAAAACGAGCCAGAATAACCCTGGACATGGTCACCTGCCGCCTGTTTGGAAGGAAAGTAGCCTGTTCCAGGCCCGTTGAGCGCCACTTGCGATTTCACGAGCTTGACGCAAGCCACAGCAACAAGAACAAGACCTGGCCATCTTTCAGAAACAGGTTCCTCATGTGGGTGACCGATTGAAGGCCCCCCGGCCCCTCTCACACAAATTGTGGGGACGGGATCAGCTTGGCCTCCCCGAAGATTTGTATTGGTCAGCATTGGTTTAGAATTGGTCTAGCATTGCTTTGTGCTGCCCTAGTACTAGCCTAGTATGGGAGTGTGTTGGTTTGCATTTGTTTTATATTGGCTTAGTGTTGGTTTGGTAGTATGTTGTTTGTTCGGCCTGGAAAATGGTTTCTATTGGGTCGCCCTTTTTCGATAGCGTTTGATCTAGTACTGTACTACCGTAGAACATTTGCTGGCTGGGCACTTTTAGGGTTAGTGGGCAAGAGAGATAGGAATCAAAATAGGCCAAGGGCGGGAAGTCGGTTTCTCAATTGGGTACCCCCTTGTTCGAGGTTATTGTTGAGCGCTTGGGGAGGCACAGTACTACTTCTGTTCGCTGAGCACAGTTGTATAAAGGATATGTAGGGGAACCAGCAGTTTGGGTGACGCATGTGGTTTGCAGAGATCTTCTGACTTGCTCGGTACTCGGAAAACTGAAACAAGCGGAAGAGATGGGAACTACTACGGACCAGGGCTGTCGCCCTTTGATTAGTCGGGCACCGACAGTACTACTCGCCCTCTTCCTTCCGGCGTCCTTTCTCAAACGTCCCAGAAGTCCAACTTCTTTTGACCCTCGACATTAATTGTGTCAAGCAGGATAAAGTGTGTGTTAAAGGAGCCGCCCTTCAAAACTTGCACACACTTCGTGCCTTGTTTTTTGGTTTCCGTAGTGCTGGGCAAATGGTTTCTTGCACGCAAAAACATGGCGAGCTGGGCGCCGCGGCCTTGGAGAGTGGATGATAAATGAAAACCCGTCCACCTTCCCGATACACCGAGCTCGGTGCGAAGCTGGCCGGCCAACACCAGGCTTGCAGCAGCAGGTAGGTCCGGGCCTAGGCAAAACGCCTGCTGGACATCCGTTTGTTTTTTTGTTTCCTCCGGGAGACCAAAGGCGTTGCCATAGGAATTCCAATGGCCATTTCGCGGGGGCTAAGGACAACCCAAGCCTCTTTCAAATCGAAGCTGACGGAGGGGATGACTACCGTCCTCTTGATTGGAACAAAGGACAAAGGGTACGACGTGCATCTGAAATCCGTCTAAGCAAAGCACAACCAGGTTGAGGTGTTTCGACGTTAGCTGCGAATCGGTATGGTCTTCTGAGTAAAGGAACTTTAGACACAAATGTGCGCAGAATCCAAGCAAAACCAGCGGAGATGATTCAGGGTGATGATTACATATTCGACGAGACAAGTCACGACAAAGGCATCTGGCCGTGTCACCTGATGATGAGTTTTTACACCGGTGCCAAGGGCTCTGGCTTTGCGGCGCAGAAAAGCCGCAAGCTCCTGTGCAGTGAACCCTTGGTCAGAAATAAGTTGACCAGTGCGAGTCCGAGTCTCAGGTTTCTTCCGTCCTTCAGCCTGACGCCAGTGGTGCAGTCAGTTCCCTCGCCGATGTTTCGGCGCCCGCGCTCTCGGCCACCAGGGTCGCCAACTTGAGCAAACCCAGGGAGCCCAGCAGCAGCGCGCCAGCTGGCCCGTATGCGACTTGGGCGCCGTTGCCGGAAAGCGCCGCGTAGAGGTGGAAGGCCACCATGGCAAAAAGCATCAGCGCGGTGGGCTGGAAGGTGATGGAGAAACCTACCGCCCTGGCCGGCGCGCCTTTGGAGTACCCGCTCGCGAACATGACCCGGCCGGAGAAGAAGAAGCAGGCGCTCACCGGCACAACGGCTTGGGAATAGATGGGCATGGTAGCCGCCCAAACCAAATGAGCCCCAAAGGCCATCACGGCCTGCTCCAGGGTGTTCTGGATGATGGCCTGCATGATGCCCGCTGCGTTGCTGGGGCTACTCTTCGAAGCCGCCGCGTTGATATCCGCGGGCGAGAAGAACCGGAACTTGGCGAGGCGCGCCACCGTGCCGAGGACCGGCAGAATGACCAGCAAGTCCCAGGCCAAAGCATTTGCTAATCTGGAGCTCATGTCGTCCTTCAAAGGACACGGCAGCCAACCGAAAGCCGCAGGCAACAGCCCACTTAGCGTCAGCAGCAGTGAGAGCCCCATGCCCACTGCAACTCCCCGCTGCTCGCTGCTTAGCACCATCGCGCGAAGACGAGGCTAGGTCGCCAAGTTGGGTGACTGCTCGCAGAGTCTGTCTTTTCGAGTTCCCGGGGCATTTCTTGAACCGGCGTGTTTTTCGGGACTTTTCTTCCAGGTGCTTGGTGTCTTTTTTATTTCCCTCCAGGACCCCCCAGCCCACCCCCAGTCAGGTTCTTGGGTGAGTCGGGCCAAACAGTTCTGGGGCACCGGCCAGCTGTGCAGCCTCATCTCCCTGCGAGATGAGGCTGATCCCAAGGCTCAGGGGAAAACGACGAAGGACTTCGAGGTTCGGATGGCCTTCCTGGAAACCAATCCCAAAGACCAAGAAGTTCATGAAAAACCCATCCCAAAGACCCTGGTTCACTTATGGGCGCTTGTTGGGTGGCCTTAAAAACCGGTCAAAGGATTCATCACTCTCCAGGGTCGACGACTCATCCCTATTCAGAAATCACACAGGGAGCCCAGACAATTCGCGCATTCGGCCTTCGCAAGGCGCCAGCTGCTTGCATTTGTCAGGCAAACCGGCAGGAAACCATAAGCTTCTTCTGACACCTGCCTCCTGGGTTTGCAGGCCAGCCGCTTGCTGTAACTACTCCTTCTAACTTCTTTGGGGAAACCAGGGATGGTGGTGTTTGAAGCAAATGTCGCAACCCTGGTTGCAACCAAAATGGGCCATTTCTGTTTGGTGCTGCGGGTCTGAGCGAAAAGATGTGGCTTCTCTTTGGTTTCCCGTTCTGTTCCTTCAGTTTCTTCCGTGTTTATTTCTACACTCCGGCATTTTGACCACATCTGGTCGCTTCATCCCTTGCCTGCATATGGCTGTGGTCCTCTTTTGAAGCTACTCTTTTAGGGAGACCACCAGGAAACCGGACCCCCCCCCTCTTTTTTTCCTGGGCGGGGAGGGGGGGGCCGCTCCTGGGACCAATCTCCAGGCCTTCGGCACCAGCTCGCAGCCCAAGGAGTCGTCGTGCGCGGCGTAGGGCGCCAGCAGCCACCTGGCAGAAGCGACAAATCGAAATCCCCCGCTGGGGAGAAAGACGCCCAGCTGGATCGGGACAATCAACTCACTGGACTTCTTCGCATACATCTTGGGCGTAAACACAAAGTTAGGACTGTTTTTGGGCCATCCACTCAGGAAGTGAGAAAACATGGGAATCAACTGGCAGTCTGCCTAAGACCCTCTGAAATGCCAACTTCCTCAGCGGGTTTCCAGCTAAAACCAAACTGGGCTCCCAGGAGAGAGTGCTGATTCGGCTCATGCTTCAGGGGATACCCACCCAAAGCACACCCATTTGGGTGTGTCCTTTCTTGCCTTTCTGGGGTGGCTGCAACGGGAAACCGTACGAAAAACAACCTCTTGTTTTTTTTGGGGGGGCGGGAGGGGCATAATAATGAGAGGCAGCCACTCTCGAGTGGCTGGCGGGTACTTGAATCCAAATCCACCGACATGGGTGTGCCTTTTACCTTTGCGCCAACGAGCCAAGTTGCGATCGCTTGTTTCAGTCGCTGTTGCGATCGGTTTTTGGGGTAAAGTGCATGGGAAAAAAAAGATCGCAGCTGGCGATCCAGGATGCCCTTCCACCAACTCACACACAACCTGACGGCCCCCCTTCAAAGGAAAACTGTCTCCACCATTTGAGTCACAATCAAAACCCGGTATGAAAATGGTCTACCCAGAACCATGTAAAGAATTAAGAAGGCGGATATCCGCAGCTACTTATAATTGGGATTGTCCCTTGCTAATCAACAAATCCACCCGGGTGTTGATTGCTTGGTTGCGGTTGACCCCCCTGCAAAAAGCTTAACTTTCTGGGGGTTGAGTGGAAAACCCAACTTGATTTCAACCAAAAGGTTGTCTAAAGATCCGTTGCCCAGTAGCAGTCAACCTCGTGGCCCATTTCGGGTCCAAAAGATCCGGTCGCCTCAGGGCCGGAGGCCAGAAGCAGAGCCCCGTAGCCAGCAGGGCCTCGGTGGATCGGCCTGTTTTGGGTGGAGGGCGCAACGAGTTTTCCTGGTGGCCTGCCTTTAAAACCACAAAAAACAACGCAGCCTCAAAAACAGGCACACCCATTTTAGGACTGGCTCCCAAGCAAGCCATCAAAAACATGAAAGGATCACAAGAGATAGACCCATCTGGTGTGACCACATGAAAGGATCAGATATACCCTAGCTTCAATCTGCATGGCACGCACATCTTCACGTCTTTTTCTCGCCAACAAAATGGCGAAGCCAAAGGGACTGCCTGGAGGCTGTGGCACGAAACAAGACTGACTCTAGTGATTCGACTTGCATGCCAGCGGCTGAACGGCCTATGCAATTGGAGGACCCTTCCATTTGGTTAAGACCCCAGAATATTTCCAGCAGTGATCGAGGGAAAAATAAAAAAAAATAGTCTTCAGCAAATAGAAGGAAAGAGGTGGGATGGGACAGAAGTCAGGTCACCAGGGACGAGTGCGCCAGAACTACTTGACTGATTAACCTGCTGTTGAGCGGGGAGCGGGTGAACGCCGCTGAATGCCTGTAGTTGGTTCCATTCGGCACCTTCCCCACCAGCCCCCCTCCCCTTACACCGCCGTTTTAGACACATGCTTCCTAAATTCCCCAGGTATACAGTTGATTAGTTGATTATCGACCATCTCAAATGAACACATACAATGGTTGAGGTTGGCTTACTTGCACTTGGCCATGGGTCAAAATCCAAATCGTACCCCCAGTGAACATCCCAATCCAACCACTAGAATAGGTTCTAAACTGGGTGGTGAATTCACCTACCATCCAAATGGGATCCCAAACGGTTTTGACAACCACAGCCACTTGTTTGGGCCTGGGAACACGCCCAAACGCAGAGCCTCGACACCCCGGGCCCCGACCCACAGCGGTTTCCGGGCGCCCAGCCGCCACTACGCCGCAGACGAATCCTTGCGAAGGGCGTCAAGTTGGGCGGCTGACGGAACCAATGTGAAATCAGAAACTCAAACTAGGGATGGTTAAAATGCGGGAGCCAGTGTGAAAGCGACGCACACCCAAGATTATGATCTCCTTCAAGCTTTGTGTTGCGGTCGCATCACAACCTTAAAGGAGTCTACCCAAGAGCATGTGGTTCGGTTTAGTTGGCACCCTTGTGACCAACCGCCCTTTTTGCAGGGGTCACCCAAATAAATCCAAAAAGTTGGGCCATAGATAGAACAGGGGCCATCTAATGTGTGTGTGTGTGTGCCATGAATAAAAGCTCACTTCCCTCGGTCAGGAAAAGTGCGGAGTCGCTTACCACACCAAGGCTCACTCCTCCGGCGGTGCCCATAAAGAGGATGGGTCGCACCGCCTCGTGGTTTCTCTTTTGGAATCCAGCCAGGGGTGTTTGCCCCACCCCACCCCACACACACCCCGAAAAGGAAAGAATAAAACAGCGCCATGTTGAAAGGAACGCACACCGGCAACATGCTCCGTGGCTTCTGGACTGCTTTGATTTGCTTGCTTTCTTCTGCACGGAAGTAGATAGGAGGAGGTGATGTTGGAGAATGCGTTCAACGCTTGAGATGGTCCTTGACCCCGAGGGCATGTCTGAATGGTTCTCGAACATCCTCCTGAAGTAGCATGCAATTTGACAAATCGTACACACAGCAAGAATTGTTCCGCCCGAGCTAGCAGCTCTGAGGGTTCGCCCTACGCAATTGCTAGGTCTTGTCTCTCTCTCTCTCTCTCTTTCTCTCTCTCTCTCTCTCTCTCTCTCTCTCTCTCTCTCTCTCTCTCTCTCTCTCTCTCTCTCTTTTGCTCTTTCTCTCTCTCTCTTCAGCCAAATTCTCTCGTCACTTGGGTGTGATATGTCTGCCCCCCGTACGGTGAACACTTAGGGTCTTTTTGCCACCTCCTTCTTTAGGGTCTTGGCTTTTCAAGTGTTGGTTGCAAAATCGACTCTGGGCTGGAGACTCAAATGGTGTCTATGGCACCCCCACCCCCCTCCGACAGGCAGCAGATCCCCCCGGGAAAAAAACAAAATCGGCGGCCCCTGACCCCGGGGCCCGGGGTCATGCGCTCGGGCGCGGGCACGGGTGGTCTGGGCGCCAATGGCCGCCATGATCTTCACCGTCACCACGTCCTGCGGTGGACAGCATGGGTCCACACCGCTGAAAAACACAGCTGGACAACCTGGTGCTTCGCACACCTTTCTGTGAGACACCTCATCTGTAGTGGATGTCTTTTACATGGATATCCATGTCCAACAACCACCCGGTTGTGAAATGATCTCTCTCCCATCTTTAAACAGCCGCCTTTGGCTTCCCTTCTAAATGGGACATCGCCTGGCTTCAGGTTCGCAACGAGCCGAAAATCCAAACAACGGCGGCAAATGGAATAGTTCCAAGGACAAGTTGGATGCATAAGTTTGTCTCAACATGCGTGGCTTCCTTTTGGTTTCTGTCCAAAACTATACATTCCAAACTAGTTGCCAGACAAGCTCGTTCCCCCCCATGCCCCGCTCTCATATTGGGCATCCCATGGAACACTACCTGGACCTTACAATACTACAAAATAAAAGGGTCTCCTTGGTCTGCTTCCAGTCAAACAAAACCTGCGCGCAGTGCAGATTGTGAGCCCATTCTTCTTTGTGCCACTGTTGGAAGGCGAACTATGGGTGCAGTCGCGTTTGGAACTCGCTAACCGTTTCTTCACGGAGTCGAATCCGTTGCAAACCCACCAAAAACATTGCAGATTTGCCCAAGGGCAACCTTGGGTACATCCAAGCCACATGGAAGCTCACAAGTCCCTGGACCATCTTCCTCTGACCTTCAATTCTCGGCGGCTCTAACAAGCAAAGGTGTCCCGCACCTGGGGAAACCAACCCCAGGGTTCACCGCGGACAGAATCCACTAAAACCGCAAAGAAAGGGAGAGCCCTGTCAACGAAACATCCAGGAAGCGTCAGGACCCACTTTTCTCAACTTGGGATAGCAGGCTGCAACCTCTGCTTGCCGAGGGGTCTGCCTTGCCAGAATTTTGTCCATGCCTGTAAACTACAGTCGGAACCACAATTCTCATACTAGGGCCGACTTCTTGTGCACCCTTGAGCAAGGGCAAAACAAGCTTTGCCTTGGTGTTCCTTGTGGTCCCTTAAAACCCATCCAAAAAACGACACACCCAGAGGATTCGTCCAAAAACGACACACCCAGATGTTGTTCAACCCCTTCGAAATGCCCACCATTTTTTGCCGGGAGGAAGCCGGGGGGGAGCGAGCTCCTCCAGAAACTGGAAGATCTCGCCTGGGCGTCGCAAGCAAGAACCCGCATCTACGATTTTCCTGTGGGGCAGAGCCCTGAAGAGATATGGGTATGGGTCAACATTCAACCACCAGGAATTGGACCGCAGGTTGTAGTCCATACTCCAAGATCCTGAGGAGTGAAATGCACTTCGAAGTGCCATTTGCTTGCTTTCTCTTGCCCTCCACATGGGTGTTTCTCAAAATAGGAATGGGTCTAAAATCTAAAATGGCAAGGCTCACCTTTTGGCTTCCCTTTCACTATCAAAAGAAGGTGTTTTTTGTTTTTCTTTTTCCGAATATAATTTGGAGTAACTCCCAGCCGGCGTGATTTGCTTCCATTCGCTTAAGCGCCGTGGAAAAAATAAAACATTTCAGTGATAGATTCCCTTTGAAAACCAACAAGGGGAAATAAAATAAAAATGCTCTTGAGCAGATTGTTGATCCTGGAGACCCATTGAGCCCTGACCCTCCAATCTCGCCTGCCCCACCAATGGTTCAATGTCCATGAGGGAAGTAGTCAGGAGGGTTGTGCAAATCCACGTTTGGTGGGGCAGTAATCTTGCTCCAAAAGATATGCCCTGATCAAGTGCGCAATCAGTGGTTTACGCTCGGAAGTCGGCCTGCCGCTGTCTCAACTGACGCTCCATGGTTTCACGGCGCTCTTCTTTACATGATGGATCCGAACAGGTCCCCTCTTTTGACGCACATTGCAACTTGTTTGGCTCCAGAATCCCGGAAACTGATACCGATGGACGAAATCCAACCACCACCTGCAATGAGTGGAGCCCCAGAAGAACCACCCACCAACTGGCCCAGGATTTCGCCCATGGACATCCCCAACTGGGCGGTTGCGGGGATCAGCGAGAAAAAAAGAAAAGAAGAAAAAAAAGCGAGACGCGAGGCCCCGACGCAGCGGGGTCAGAAACGCATCCCCCGCCAGCATGGAGTTCCTGCGAGGTGCGGTTTCACCCCCCCTCCCCTTCCCCCCCAACAAACTTGCTGGTGCGATAGGCAGGGAATGAGAAATGGCATGAACCGTTTCGGGATTCCCGAATCGGTAAAACCATAAAATGGATGATTTAAATCGAGGCCATTCCATTTCTCATTCCCTGCCTATCGCACCAGCAAGCAAAGGGGGACTTGCCATGGGTGTGCTGGGTAACCATGGCAACTAAGCAGTTGGCAAAGTCTCGGACCATCTAAGCACAAGTCGAAGGCGCCTTTTCACAAGCCCCCGCCCCTGTTTCCGAGGTGTCCTTTTCAACTCTGTTTGAATTGAGCTCAAATGCATGCGGAGGTGCTGTGAAAACGCTGGGCAATGGTTGTTGCTTTGTGGCTGCAGACCCTCGCGCGTCAGCTGCAAGCTGTATGTTCGCAGTCTGGCAGTGGATATCTGTTCGAAGAAGACCGATCTGAGCCAGCACAGTATTTGCACAACTCCGCAAACCCACCTGCGAAGGATTTCCCCTGAATCAAAAGGTAGTAAAGTGGTCTGCCCAAGGCTATGTAAAGAATCAAAAGGCGGCCAAGTACACTGAATTTTTTGGATGGGATGGGCCATTGCTGTCCTTCACTTGCCCGGGCTTCAAGCGTTTTGGGGCTCAAGAGGCTGAGCTCACTCAATTTCCCACAAATGCTTGGGGACTCACCAATTTTCAAAGTTCCCTTGTAATTAGTGCATATTTACTGCTCGCATGGCTTGGAGACTCTATCCTTCAAGGCCTCCATAGCCTCGCAACTCAGTCCGCACCTTGCGGCCCCAAAACGACTCCGAGCACCCCATCCGATCCATGGCTCTCCATTTGCTGTCCCAGGTTCATGCGAAAACTGGGGGGCCGAAACTGAGCCCCCTCGCACCTTGGGACGGTCGCTCTGAAACAACCTGTGGTGCGCATCATGGACCGGCTTATCCATTTTTGGTACCCCTAAAATGGTATTTCTCCTCGTGGCTTCCCTTTACACCCTCACAAAGCCAAAAATATGGGTGCCCCTAAAATGATGTTATTTTCCTTGTGGCTTCCCATTAAAACGTTACACCCTCACCAAAAAAACAAAAAACCGTTTGCCCATTCCGGCGGCTTCACCCAATCGTCCGATCGATCCTGGCGGGCACGGAGAGGTAGCGCTGGGTCACGTTGGCGGCCAGAGTCTGGTAGTAGATCCTCGCCGCGAAATGGCTGTGGCTCAAAAAACCGGTACCAAAATGGCTTGCCCCAGCGGAGGAGAAAACGCGAAAAGCAACTGAAACCGAAAGGTGGGTATGGGTCAAAATTAGGAATTAGGACCGCGGAATTTAGTCGTGTTTTCCATTTAGGAGGGTTCCATGTTGGGTACCTATTGTTGACCCACATCCAGGTCAAATCCAAGGTGCGACAGCGCCGAGCAAACTCAAGCTGAGGGTCGCACTCAGCCCACATGCTCAGGCCAAAGGCGACCTCAGCTACGAAGCTTCCGACTGGCCCTTTTGTGGTCAAGTCGTCCTTCACCAAACAAATTTTGACCCATGTGGTTCGGTCAAAGCTATCAAGTTATGGCATGAAACAAGTCAGCATTCAATTGAAGGAATGTTGGTAACAAAGGAAAGGGTAACGCCGAAAAAAACAGAAGAAACACAAGAACTTTGGGGGGACTTCACCCGCGGAAACCGCCGGACTGAGGCCCCGAGCGCACACCAGCATAATTTTCAGCCTCCTGGCCACAACGACACACAAACCCGGGTGCGAATTTTACGACACACAAACCCGGGTGCGAGTTTTACCGGGTCCCAGGACGCCAAAGGCTGGACATCCAATTTTGGGTGCAGATTCGTGTCCGCCAACCGCTTCTCTTCGGCGTAAAAATGACCAGGGCCTTCATCCGAGGTCTCTGAGCAAACAAATACCAGGCCCAGGGTACCCTTTTGTCTGTGGTCTATTTTAGTAGGAGGAACCCTCCCCCCCCAACAAAAAGGGGTAAAAGGGCACTGAAAAAACCTAGAATACCAACCTTCAAGGTCCTTTGGGCCAAAGAGCGCCCGAGATCGCTGGCCCGGCAGCTTTTTCAATCCGTCCAGATCCTCAGTCTTCCAGAGCATCCACCGCCACGTACCGATGCTTCCAGTCTTGTTGGAATCGGTGCCCAAAAAGCCCGCGGGAGACTCCGGGATCCATTTCCGCGCAGGCACTCTCTGGACCCCCAAAGTGGGGGGCAAAAACGCGGCAAGCTCGCCGGAAAGTGGCGAAGTGAGTTGCAAGAGACTGGCTTCCAAGGGATGCGGAACTCGTTTCCCAGCGGACTCCAACCCAAGGAGCCCTCGAAAACTGTCTCCTGATTTGTTCCCTCCACATCCAGCCCAAACGTCAGCTCACTAATGGTTGGATTGGTGGTTGGGAGGTGTTGTTGGGTGGGAAACGCAACTTACCCCAAACCGCTAATCAAGCCAAACCACCAGTTAGGGCTTACCTGACAAAAGTAGGGTTTCACAGGACAAAGCAGAGAAACATATTCATGCCCCTGGATGTCATTCTCTTTCTCGCGAGCGATCTGAAAAAACCCGCCTGCGCCACCCAGGTGTCTCCGGCTGCTCCGGTTCCTCCTCCGCTTCGTCCACGGCGCCTAAATGCAACTTGGAGCCGTGGGATGTGGGAGCCGTGGGATTTGAGGGAAACCAAACGCAACATGTTTAAGGAGATGTCTATTTGGAGAAACACCAAAATGAGCAAAAATGCTGGAGAAAATCCACCGTCCAGTTATGCATAGTATTTTTGTTAGGGTTGCTTTTAGGTCGGAACCTAGAGACAAACATGTTGCTGGCTTGCTCCAAAGATCCACTCGTCGCAGGGCAAACAAAAACTCGGCCTGCGTGAAGCGACACTTGACCTGGTTGAAAGGGAAATGGTCCTCCTTCCCAAGCAAAAAAAGCGATCTCAGTCGGGGCGAATGGCACCTCACAGCAGCCTAAAGTTCAGGAGGGGAAGCTTTCCTGGGGAAGCCAAGGCTCAAGGAGCGTCCTGAACCCCAAACGGGGCCCGTTTTTGGTGTCCTCTTGAGAGAGCCCCAAAACGATAGCCTCCAAAATCGGAAGTCTGGACACGCGTCCTCTGGATTTTGCGGGCTCCCAGAAAAGCGTGCCTTCTCAAGGGATGAGATACCCGTTTCTTCGCACATGCGCTGGCTGGATTCATTTAGGCTGGAGCCTGAATTCAGGCATGCCTGTTGCAAGTGCGTCAGAATTACAGAAAGGATACAGCTGCCAGCAGCAAAATGGCATCATACTGGCATCACCGGCACACAGGCATCATCAGCAGCCATGGGTGCGGATCGCATAACTTTCTTGGAGCTCACGACCTGGCTGATCTCCTTCTACTCGTGTTTGGCCATAGAATGCATGGGTTTGATCTACATGAAGAGTCTGGAGAACAACCTCCAAACATGGGAGTCAGGAAGCAACGTCTTCAAGGTGCGCTTTATTGAAGCCGGGGAAGCGCAAAGGCGGAAGTTTCAATCGCAAAGCTAACGTAGTTTGCTGCTCGATTCTCTTTCCTTCGCTCCTTCCTGCTGTGTCTGTTTCTTGCTCTGCTTCATTCTGACCTTTTCTTTCTCGCTCTCTGTAGCTCTTCATCTTTCTCTGCACTTGTCTGTCGCTTTGCCCTTTTGTCTTGTTTTGTCTCTTTTTTGTTCTCTGCCTCTCATTCTTGTTGCTCCTCTTTTGCCCTTTCTCTTCTTTATCCTCTTTCGCTTTCTCTTGTTGTTTTTCGGACGCTCTTTCTCTGTAGCTGCCTCTTTCGCTTTCTCTTCTCTTCATCTCTCTTTTGCTTTTCTGTTTCTGTTCCTCTTTCCTGTCCTCTCCCTCTTTCTGTTTTTCTTCCTCCTCCCCTTGCTCTTTCTTATGTTTCACTGCATCGGCAGGCCTGCGTCGGCCAGCCCATTTGTGCAAGGCATTTTGCCAACAGGCCACACGTGGATGGGCAAAAGCTCGATCTCTCGAAGCTTTCGCCCTGAGGGCGCTAGCTCCAGCAGCGGCAGTGCAACACGTTGCACGCGCAGCTTTGCATCTGCAAAAGCAGAAGTGGTAGCATGGCTCTGGTCGTGGAGCGACTCGAAAGCGACAAAGGGGTGAAAAAGAAGTCGCTTCATGTGAGACTTCGAGCGGGCCGGTTAGGCAAGCAATCATCAATTAAACTCATGTGTGGGGGTAGCGTCCTTTGGAACGGCTCCAAACATTGAGAAGGCATGGTCCCCTGGAGAAGCCTCGGGGATGGGGGTCCAGACCCTCGATTAAGAAAGGAGGAAACGCGAAGACAGAAAAGTCACTGGATGTCTCCAAAACCAAATATGATGATCGACTGCCTGGTGGCCAACCCGGAAAAACCCGCGGATCGCCGCTTTGAAGATCCACTCCCAGGGGCCCGGCGCCCAGACAGGATGCGAGCCGTCACCTGGCGCGAGAGGGACAAAATGCCGAGCCCGGGGGGTGGGAAGGAACCTGCTCCCCGAAGTTAAGGACACCAGAGCGGATGGGTTTGTAGGGTCAGTCCAACTCATTCCCGGCTGAGAACCAGCAAGATGAAGGAATACCCCCCAAACTGCGGTTTTGGCGTACAGTTGGATTTGGTCTCCTTTCGTTTTCCGTTTGGTTTCCTCTCAGTTTGGCTTCGAAGCCCAAACACAAAAGACATGTCGGTATAATTCAAAATTGAACCACCAGAAAAACCACAGGTGTTAGTCATTGTTGCCATTTACCAGGGCTTGACCCATTTCGGGGTAACCGTATTCTTGACAACCACAGCCATGCGCAGCTCAGGCATAGACCGGGACCCACAGCTTTGTCGATGCCAGGCCGCGGCGAGGATCCGAGTAGGTAGGAAGCACACGCGAAGACGCGCAGACGTGCACGGACTGGAAGGATTGGATTCCATAACGGAAATACTGTGGGTGGACGAAATCCACTTCGCACCACTTTGTAACCAGGGTTGAAACCAAAACGTTTGTTGGTATTTACAGGGGAATCATCATTCCAGGGTTTCTTCGGCGGTGCGAAATGGATTTCATCCGTCCACCGTACCAACAAACGTTTTGGTGTCCCTTGGTTTCAAAGTGGTGCGAAGTTGACTTCGTCCATCCACAGTATATATTATTATATGTCAGTTGTTTGGCCAAGGAGGCAAAGCTCTGGCTGCTATGCCTGGCCGATGCAAAAAGCAGTTTGTCTTGCTCCGAAATCCCTGGAAAGTCCCTTTTTGAGGAAAAGGACAAAATTAAAACTCTCTTGACTGGCGTATAGCCCCTCTTACCGGGGGTGCCCCCATTTGTGGCAAGGCTAGAAAATTGGCTGGAAAAGAAAAACGAAAGAAGCCGTTTCGCCAATAGGGTCTCTCTTTTTTAGGGAACCCCCGACAATGGTGGTTTCTCCGTTTGGTCTCCCTTTAAAAACCACCCAAAAAAGACATACCACCCAATCCATCAACTTGTGGTTTTAGTCATTTTGAGCTTCGCAGCCCTGACTTTCCAACGGAGAGGGCATGCCATTCTGATCTTTCCCATGCTCTGTTTGGTTGCCTCATGAAGGAAAGGGGGGTGTGGGGGCAACTAGTCTTCCCCATGCAAGGGAAAACGGAACCAAACATGAAATTCCAGGGATCACCTCCCTCCCCCAATGCCATTTTACTCACTTGCTGAGTGGATGGCTCAAAAAAAGTCCAAAATTCACATTTACCACCAAAATGGTCCAAACCCAAAAAGTGGAAGTTCATGCACTGAGTAAGGGAGTTCAAGTGGGTGGGGGATTCGTTTCGTTTGCCAGCGAAGAGGCGCCTCTACCACGTCCTCCTCCGTCTCCTCCTTCTCCTCTTCGGACTCCTCCTCTTCCTCGGACTCCGCAGCTGCTCGTCTCCTGCGGAAATCCCGGGTAGAACATTGGTCCTTGCAGAACTGAAGAAAAACCCTTCAGCAAATGAACCTCCGCCAAATGAAAACCCTTCAGCAAATGAAAACCCTCCACCAAATGAAAACCCTCCACCAAATGAAAACTGTTAACCCCGGATTAAGCAGAACCCCTGGTTGATTTTGATAGGGGGGTGTCCCCTTTTAGTGTGGATTCAGACCACTTTTGGAGGGAAGGGTTGATTAATCCTGGGTCAACATTAGAACATTGGTCCTTGCAAAACTGAAGACAAACCCTTCACCAAATGTAGTTGTGTTTTGTAGGGTCCCCCTTTGCAGATAAAATTGACAGGGAAAACAAAAGGAACACTGGCCGGCACCATTTTGCGGCTCCAACCGATTGTTGACACTCCAACTACCCTCAGAGCAGCCCTGTTTTCCGCTTCCTTCGTATGATCTGCATCACGCAGCTGTAGATGAAGGTGGGGAGGACCAAAGCGATCTGCAGGCCAAGCTCCAAGTGGCGTTTCTGTTGTCCCCGAGGATGGGGTAATCAGGAAAATCCTAACATCAGATGCACCCATACGGCTATGAGTTTTAAGAGTTGGAGTCAACTGACAAGTGGTTGCGCCACACTGCAAAAAGGGAAAGGCAGGGACCACTCATGCTGACAGAGTGGCCAGGCTTTCTTCCTCAAGGACTCCAAATCATTGCAACCCGCCAGAATCCAGAGAAGCTGCTGCCGAAGGAAACCAACAGGCTGCTGACGCAGCGCGATTCCTCTTCGAATCCGAAAAGCGACGCTTACCCCGAGCCCGCCAACTCCTCTCAGAAACGCTCTTTGCACTGAGGCAGCAGCAATGCAGGCGCTGAGGTTGATGCTCTCCCCGTGTTTGGCTGCGCCATGCATCTCCTCCGTCATCCTGGCCGAAGGGAGAACAAATGCCTGTTTGTTTTTCACTGAGCCCTGTTGGAGTTGGGAAAAAAGGACACAAAAAGGAAACACGCAACTTGTGTCTGTGTGTGCGTTTTTTGGTGCCCCTATTCTGAGAAGAAAAAAACAAACCAATGCGCTTGCAAGGCGCCATTCAGACCCTGCTTCAGCCATGCCCTGTGCACGTGTCGGGCGTATCTTTGTACCCTTTTTGGGCCAGTGGATTTGGGGGCCTTTCGAAAAAGTAACTCTTTTAGCGGTTCACTTATTATCCACCGATCCCCCTGAACTTTGCCCCCATGGTTTCAATTTTTGGTGGAAAAGCCGTCCTGATGGCCAAATTGTATCTAAGGAAACAGGCTTGGGGTGGTTTGAAACTGGGGTCCAATGAAAAACACCTTTGACGACCTCAACAAACGTCCAACACTTCGCCGGCGTGGCTGGCAGCAGCTGAAGTTGGAGTCCTCACAGGTCCTCGGAAAGCCCAGAGGATATGGGTGTGTCATTTTTGTTAATGCCCCGTTTGGGTCGGTTTTAAAAGGAACGAAAAAGGAAACCAACCTTTTTGGTTCTCTTCGTATTTTGAGACATTTGCAGGATACCTGGTTTTTGGGCTTCAAACGAAAACCGAAAAAAGGACATGCCCGGCAACATGGCGCACTTCCCCGTCCGGTAATTGTCAGCGAGGTACCCCGCCAACTTGGTCAAAACTTGGACCAAACAAAATCCAACAAGCGCCCCGTGCGCGAGGCGCGCACGCGTCTGGGAAGTAGCACAGCCCCTGCGGGCTGGCCTCATAGCCGACCTCGGAGAGCTTCCCCCAGGCCCGGTGAGGAGAGAACAAACCACTGGGCGTGCCCTGTTTTTGGGTCGGACCCCCCTCCCCAAAAAACAAACAACGTGGTCGTTCTTTTGGACCACCAAAAAGGACACGCAACTCAGGGGGGAGCCGAACAGTTTGGTTCCTGGTAAAACTGTAAATTGCCCGGAGACTTTCAATGCTCGGGTTCCATGCTGGTGAGGACACCAATCGCCCTCACAGCAAACAAATGGAATGGAAAAGTCACTCGCAAAGGACAGCAAAGGGCATACGTCAACAGGTGAAGGGAGTGTTTCTAAATCAAGAAGCCAACCAAAACAAAGACCCCCCAATTTACAAGAAAAAAGGCACGCCGACATTTAGGTGAATAACACTACCACTCACCTTGAGTTTATATTTTGCACCCCCCCTTTTTAGGAAAAATACCCGGGCGGTGGGATACTGGGGGTGAACCAACGGAACCTGAGCTCCTCCCAACGCTTTCGGACCCGGTGCCTGTGGTCAGAACGGATCGGACCCGGGGGGTTGAAAGGGAACCAACTGAGATCAAAACCAAAGGAAGATGGGGTCACGGCTTGAGCAAACAGGCAAGCAAACAAGCAAACCAAGCACGACAAAGAAAACAAACGCACGAACGCACAAACAAACAAACAAACAAACAAACAAACAAACAAAAACACACACACACACAAACAAACAAACACACAAACAGACAAAAACACAAACAAACAAAGAAACAAGCAAGCAAGCAAGCAAGCAAGCAAACAAACAAACAAGCAAGCAAGCAAACAAAGAAACAAGCAAGCAAGCAAGCAAACAAACAAGCAAGCAAGCAAACAAAGAAACAAGCAAGCAAGCAAGCAAACCAAGCACGACAAAGAAAACAAACGCACGAGCGCACAAACAAACAAACAAAAAACAAACAAACAAACAAAAACACACACACACACAAACAAACAAACACACAAACAGACAAAAACACAAACAAACAAAGAAACAAGCAAGCAAGCAAGCAAGCAAGCAAACAAACAAGCAAGCAAGCAAACAAAGAAACAAGCAAGCAAGCAAGCAAACAAACAAGCAAGCAAGCAAACAAAGAAACAAGCAAGCAAGCAAGCAAACAAACAAGCAAGCAAGCAAACAAAGAAACAAGCAAGCAAGCAAGCAAACAAACAAGCAAGCAAGCAAACAAAGAAACAAGCAAGCAAGCAAGCAAACAAACAAGCAAGCAAGCAAACAAAGAAACAAGCAAGCAAGCAAGCAAACAAACAAGCAAGCAAGCAAACAAAGAAACAAGCAAGCAAGCAAGCAAACAAACAAGCAAGCAAGCAAACAAAGAAACAAGCAAGCAAGCAAGCAAACAAACAAACAAACACAAACAAACAAACAAACAAACAAACAAACAAAGACACAAACACACAAACAAACAGACAAACAAAGGAAGGAACGAACAATCGAACGAACGAACGAACAAACAAACAAACAAACAAACGAACAAACAAACAAACAAACACACAAACAAACAAACAAACAATCAAACAAACAAACAAACAAACAAACAAACAAACAAACACACAACCACAGTAACACACAGTAACACACATACACACATACACACATACACGCATGCACTCATGCACACATATACACATACACACATACACACATACACAAATACACAAAGCAACATCCAAGTCTTGGATTGCACAAAGACAAGCCTCCAGCACCCGACTGGGTATGAATCAAAATCAGCTCGGGACCTCTGCAGATGGTTGGTTTCAAAAGGCTTCCCTTTGAAAATTCGTTTCGCATCTGACCCACCTGTCCCGCATCCCCCCCATCCCCCCTCCCCCGCCTCGACTCGGGAGCCATTGCTCGCGCGACGGTAGTACGCAAAGGCGGGCCTTCCGAAACTTTGGAGCGGCACCCCACTCCGAAGGCCCGTGTCTCAGCCCGGTCTATGGCTTCAAAGAGGTCACCGGTGGAATTCCGCTATGAAGGGAAAACACGGGAGGAATGCAATTCAGAGTAGTGTGAACCTAGGATTTGGATAGGATACCAGGATACTTTTTACTTTTCTGAGGAAATACGCCTATGTACACTTGGTTGCTGTTAACCCCTCTGCAAGAAGCTAACTTTTTGGGCTTCAATGGAAAACCCTCTTTTTGCCCCAAAAGAGCTAAGGTCTAAAGATCCAACCCAACAGCTATCAAGTAATATAGCGCCAACACGCTGTCCCTGGGACGATCTATGTCCCAACCCGCAAAACAAGCTATCCCAAGCTCTTCGAAATGGCGGGCCAACCTATCAGTTTCAAGGATAACATGGATGTGTCTTTTTTGGAGGGTGCCTTTTTTGTTCACGTCCTGGGAAACCAGAGGAAAACCACTTTTCTGGGGGTCCCCCCCAAAAACAAAACGAAAAACACTCCCACATGGACTTGTAAAGAACTTGCAAGCAGCCGCGTTCGCTGTTCTTAAGGCGACTGCGGGTCTCATCTGCCTTTAGCACAAGTAAGTCAACATCAACCTTCCAGCAACCACAGCGTCTTTGGAAAAAAGGACCGTGCGAAATAGAATCCACTGTGATACACCAAAAAAGGCTTCCCAAAGACTAACCCCCCAAAAGAGGAACAGATTCCCTTGTACAGAAGTGCTTGGATAAACCCCAAGTGATCAACCACAAGCTTTGAACAATGGTACACGCGTGCCAGTCCCCCCAGGCCATGAACCTTTACGCTTTGCGCCATGCGAAACTTAGGTGGGGTCTTTGCGCCAGGTGCTTGACGCAGCAAGGCACTGTGCTTCATGTCGCGGGCTCCCTTGAGCGTGCTGTTTACTTGCAGACCCACGAAAAGCCGAACATCTGCATTCTGCATGGCATGTCATCCACATGTAGATCTTAGTACCTGCACATGCATCCTTGGCTGCGCCAATAGCTCTTGCCCCAGGTTGGGTTACGAACTGGATTTCTTTGTCTGCATGAGAAAGGTCATTGGTTCGCGGCAGCAAAGCTGAGCTGGCAACAAAAGAACCAGCAGTATCTACCATGGGCAAAACACCATGCGATACAAGTGCTCGCGCCTTCGAAATTCCCCTCCCACCCACCCACCCAGGCACCAACCCGCCCACCCACCCACCCTGCTGGGAACAGAACGACATTGCAGCCTTTTTGTGCTTGGAAAACACCTGCAAACAAACACTTGGCGTGCCCAACATGGAGGCTGAAGAGCAGAAAACTTGAGAAAGCTCAAAGTGAACATTGCAAAACATGTCAACACACACACACACAAATGCGCAAGCATGAACATACGTGCTCCCTTTTCGAACTCAAATCCGCCCTCAACCAAAAGGCAGGGAAATGCCTCAAGCGATACTACGCCCTTGGCGCCCGGCGTATCGCCATCCTGGTAAAACTCGCAAGCGCCAGGCATTTGTAAGTCTATGCGCCCGAAGGGACTTCAGCTCAATGGCGGGCGTGCTGTCGATTGCGGTTGTCATGGGGTCCCTCGCCGTAGAAAACACGCTCAAAAACACAGACGTCTGCATCTTGAGTTGCTAGCTGCGAGCCTAGCTGGTTCACCTGTTCAGGCGTTTGCGAAGAGCAGTCGCTTGAGGTCTCTCAAAAGCGCTACTGGCCAAGAAAGGGCATCCCTGACCAAAGTTGTTATCACTTCCAATCCCATGCTCGAACAACAACCATGGTCCGGCAGGTTGCACTGTCAAAACAGCATGCAAACCTTCCTGAGCAACTGAGCTAGTTGAGGTTTCGGCAAAAGTGCCGGATTCATGAGCATAAGATCCTAGATACGCGCACACACCGCTCTCTCAACCACAACCCCACTTGTATTTTGTTGGCCCAGTCAGCGATTTGTCCGCATTCCCGGTGCTCTCATCAGCTGTTGCTTAAACGATCGCCGGCCAACCGGCTTGGACCGAAAAGCAGTCGGCACAGCTCCAAGGTCAGAGAGCTTCCCCCGCCAGGTTCCTACTGATGCAGTTCGCACCACCGATCAGAAGCCCTGAAATGATTCGATGCCCCCAGTAAATGCCAACAAAGAAAAATTTCATTTCCCATAGGATTCGATTGCCCCAGCAAAAACGAACAAAGAAAGGTTTGATTCATTCCCTTGGTTTCATTTCCTGGTGCGAACGGATTTCGCAACCATCCACAGTATGCGAACCCCAGCGAAACATTCACCCTAAGGCTGCACAATCAGCCCCCAACACCACACGTCACTTGGCAATCATTGCGTTTCATCATTTTGGTAGATGGAAGAGGACACAGAATTCCAAACGGATACATTACAAGAACCGCCGTTTTTGCAAGGGGAGCCTCTGAATCACCTGCTAATGGTGCTGTTTTGACTGGCCCACATGTATCCTTTGAGGATCTCTGCGTTAACAAACCTTCACCCAGGTGTGCGGGGGGGGGGGGGGGGGCCGGCTCCCTGCGGCAGCCTGGACGAGTTCAAGCGAATTCAGGCAAATTAGAACCAAACTGTTCAACCAAACCCGAAACCAGCTCAGTTCCATCCATGTTCAACTGACAAACACGTGCCCTTCCGTTGCGTGTTTGTCAGAGGGTATCAAGGCGAATGCGGTGCGAATTCAGCTTGAGGAGCTGCGAGGAAGGGTTGGGTCAATGTCTCAAACTGGTTTCCTGTACACCCGCGCCAAAAAAGGGGAGGGTCCCCTGAAAAAAAGACACACCTACATCATTGTCGAAACATCCTCCTGCTGATTCCGATCAGGTGGCCAAGAACTGAATTTGTCCAACAGTTTGTGCAACCTGCGATAACAGAGCAACAGCTGGACACAGCCTCTGCTTCTTGGCTTCAAAAGACAGTGGGAGCTGCTGCTCCTGTGAAGTGACATCGGGTTCCCTTGGTGAAATGGCGGCATTCGGCAATTCCAGGCGGAGTTGCATTGTTCACCACTGTCCAAACAAACCCACGCTCGCTAGCCAGCAGCAACCCAGGGCTTCAGGGTTCCCCGACGCTTCCCGGCTCGGATAGAAACTTAGTGCCCCTGGAGATAGAAAGCCAAGAGCTGATTGCTGTTGGGAGCAAGGAGTAGGACCCCTTTCAAGCTACCCTCCCACCAACTAACATGGGTTTGTGCAAAAAGGCCAACTAACCAAGTGGAAAGTGGTCTCTGCAGACCCTCTGGGCACCTCCATGTCTGGTGGGAGGGTCCCCCACTTCTCCCGCGGTCCACATGCCCCTGCGCGGAGATCCCATTTTGCATTTCTCGGCGCTCGTGGAATTGCCGCGTCAAGTGCCTGGAGCACTTGTCACGTCCGCCAAAGGCCACTGGGAGTCTGGGTTCCATCTCAGTCTATGCAAAGGACTTGGGCTCACTTGTGGATGGCCCAAAAGAAGTCCAAACTTTAGAGCTACCACTAAAATGGTCTTCCCCAAAAAAAAGGTTTAAAGTTCATGAACCCAGGAAGCCAGTGGGATTGATTCAAGTATGCATTGATTCCCTACAACAGTTGCGGGTAAACGCGCAGGTCAACGTGTCACCACAACCCACCGCTTGCGGTCGGTCGTCGAAAGGCCCAAGGATGGTGCTGTGCGGCCAAAGGTGATCGATCCCCTGGCCCTTTGCATTAAAAGTCGCTGCCAGCCATGCCCCTTGTGCTTCGTTTCTGATGGCCAGGTTCCAGCCACATGGCTTTTGAGAGTACAAGCAGTCAACATGGGTATGTGTCAAAGGAACTCGGACCTTGTTCTAGGGGTCCCTGTCCATTCTTTCCAGTGATCCGAATCTTTCTAGAAAACCTCCTTTGAAACCCAGGGAAAACGGATCCGGTTCTTGGAAAGAACGATGGTTGAAAAGAATGGGGCCCCTAGAATAGAGGATCCTTTCACTTGAAGACGCTTAAACAAACAAAAGGTTAAGAAACAAAAAGCGGTCCGCTCCTGAACAGATCTCAGCCCATTGGCATCCCAGCTGAGCACTGTGCTCAGTTGGGGCCAATGGGCTGAGATCTGTGCATGGAGCGGACCTCTTTTTGGCACTCGGCGAGCAAACTCGTAGGCCACCGGTTGAATCGCCAAACAATTGGGAACCTCCTTTCCCGGTCTGAAAGGGAGCCTTGACTCCGACCACTTCGGCTGCCCATTCACCACAATCGCCGGGACGAGGCCACTTGGGCGGGGCGAAAAAGCAACACGCGGCTCAATATGGGCGTGAATGTTCAATGGGGGACCCTATTTAGCTGGGGATTCATCCAGTTGAACGCGGCTGGGCTGCATGCCCGGGCAGTTCGACGCCAACGAACCATAGCTCTTTGCGAGGGCGGTCAAGTGGACACTCGACTTGGGGATGTGAATAGGGTTCCTTGAATTCAGGCAGGGCTGGGAGGTGAGCGGGCGGGCAAGACAGTCGCACTTATAAGTTGCATCCGATGTCCGATGTCAACACAACTTTGCGTCGGAATCAGTGGACGCGTGATCATGTGGTGTGGATGGAGTCGGGGCACCGTCGGGTCGAGGTAATCGGGGCACCGGCGCCGGCAGACTGGGAGTCAGTCCAGGGCTCCTCCTATCCCCATCCAAGTCATCAACATCGACCTGGAAGGCGATGTTTGAACCACCCAAGGGAACATCATTGGACCCCTGGCGGGAACCACAGTGCCACGCGAACCATGTGAAAATTACGTGCTTCCCTGAAAGGACATGAGAAATTTACCGAGTACCCTGCTTCTTGTGGGAAATTTGGAGCTCGGTTTCCATGTACCTCCCAAGTGAAACCATTCGGAACTGTTGACCGAACCTCGTTTGCCCAAAGGCCACTCCTCCCTCCAAGCGAAAGAGGGGAATCCAAGCCCCGCACACAGCGCGAGCTGCTTACCCCGCATAGCCGCCGGAGCCTCCGGGCGGCTTTGCAGGGAAACCACCGGGAATCCGCTCATTTGGCAGTGGCTCAAAACTAAAGAGCTAGGGTTACGCAGGTCTTGGTCCATGTTTCCACTTACCAGGGCCGGACCCATCTAGGAGGATTGTTCATTTTGATGCGCTGCTTGGGGCTTTGCAGGAAAACCCAAGGGAAACCACTACTTTGAGACAAGCCGCAAAGCAGGCATTCTCGCGGCGCGGTTTGGAGAAACGCATGGTCTGGTTGCTTTCTCGTCTGCTTTCGTGTCGTGCTTTCATTCGTCCGACTGCTTTTGGTTTGACCCAAATATTGGCCGTTCGCTGCTTGTCATAAGGCCAAAGTCAAGTCGAAAGTCCATGGACCGAATGAGACCCGACTCCACGGATTCAGCCACCTTGCTACGGCGGAAACCCATTTTTGGATTGTCGACATGTGAGCCCCGCACCGATCTCCTCCATTACCTGGCGGCAGAACGCTTGGGTTTGGATGACTCAGGAAACAAACTGGAGAATTCCCCGAATCCAAAGACAGCTGGGGTTTGGGGTCAACACCAAACGTTCTTTTCCGGAACCACGGAGATGCAGATCATGCGGGCAAACACAGCACAGTCACTTGGGTGTGACCTTTTTTTGGGAGACCCCGCAAAATGGTGGTGCTTTCCTACCCTCAAAAGACTCAGAAGGTCCAAACCCACGTGATTCTCACAGGTACCTGTTCAACCTTCAGGCTGAACACTGGTCCGATCAGGCACTCAGGAATGACTTGAAGCTGAAAATTCGACGGGTACACTTTGCTTCTGGAGGGGCAGTCAGCGCTATCTGTCTCCTTCAGTTGGAAGAGCCATGTCTTCTTCAGGAAACATCAGTGCTTGAAGCGCTTCTCTGCATGAGAAAAAAGGGCCGCGGGCCGTGATGCAGGCTCATAGAAAGAGACAGTTCATACAAACCGCCTACCCCCAAGTGGGGGGTCAAAATGTCAAAATAGGTGCTGTGTTTGACGGTGTTTGGTGCCGCCTTCCAAGGTCTTTGCGCTCTTCGGGAAGCTCCCCGATTTCAGGTTGGTTCCCAATCGGTTCCAAGGCGTTCAAACAACCCGCACTGACTTGCCAGTTCCTGCAACTCACAGATCACTGTGGGCATTCGGGAAAGAGCCGTCCCGTAGCCCCTGTCTTTGAACCAGAAGGGAGCTTCGCGACCGAAAGCTGTCAGGCTCAACGTGCCTGAGAACGAGGCGAGAGACACGCGGTTCTTCAAATTCCTATCTTCTGCATAAACCAGTGCAAACTTTCATGGCTACCTCACCGTGCGCATTGAAAGCGTGCAAGGCTTCCGGCCATGGAGAAACTTTCCCTTGACTTCTGCATCCGGGGGGGAGTCCCCAAACCGCCACGAAGAAAAACCACCCCACTCGGCAGCTCGCCTTCCGAACACGTCGGGCAACCTGGCCGGACGCGGTTCGCGAAAGCCAGGGGAGCAGCACTGGTGTGGGATGTCAGAAACATTGGTAACAATGTGCCGCCCCTGTTAGATGCTATTTGCAACAAGAACATGAACCAAACCAGACTCAAAACGAAATGATCACTTCACCATGTTTCGTTTCTGGCCCGACATGGGGTTTATTTTCGACACATGTGCGTGCGGTGTAGTCACGCCATAGCTCGCCAACTCAACCTACGCTTGCCAAAAAGCCAGGTACTGCCAGTACCTTGAAATACCTGACAATGTGGGCTGGTTGTGGTCATCAAGCGAAAAAGCGCTCCCAAAACATTATTCTTGGTGTGGAACGGAAACAGAACTGACAATGACAATAGGCCCACAGACCACATTGTTCATGAAGATGATTCTACCATTTATTTCTGAGAATTAGCAAGAAACATCAGCCGATTCCGATTCACCACTTCAAGGGCTGTGCTACCAACACAAAATCATACTCTCAACTCGTTATGCATACATACGCACACACGTACTTTTCGTGGTTGTATAGATTACATCTTTTACATTTCATTAAACCCATCCTGCCCCACAAGCTTGGAGGAAAAATATTCGAAGCGTCGTTGCTATGTGACAAAATGAGAAAATGGTTCAAGAGAGATGACAAAAGGAAAATCAGGCAGTGGTCCTGCTCCCTAGCCTGTGTGCTGTATATCGAAATCGAATCGCTAGTGGCCGCTTGGACTCCATCAAATCGCGAAAGCCTAACTTTTGACTAAGCCCCACCGTCCCCAGGTGTGTGTATGCGTCTGGGTGCGTGTGTGTTTGTTGTTCTCTATGGAGTGATTGGAGCATCCGCACGAGCAACCGGCTTAAGCTTGGGGAAAGCGTCCCTTGGCACAAACAATTCAATCCAACGGGTAGCAGCCGAGCAAGGTTCGGCCCTATTGAACCAGGACTGCTTTCCAGCAGCCCGCTTACTCAGCCCGCTCACTCATGGAAAAGGGATAGAGATTCTTGGGCAAAACATCTTCAGAATCGGACTTGCATAGCGCCTTTTGCATGGGGCTCAGCTTTTCCCGTGGGCTGAGGGCCTCGGCCCGAAATGGTTTCAGCGCTACGCTTCATGGCAGTTCTCTTTACTGGTGTGCCAGGAGAAAGGCTTGATGCCAGTGCACGGCAAGAAAGAGGCGGGCGCGTGCTAAAACACAAAGTCAAGTTCACGTCACAAAGAGCCGAACTGAGCCCGAGTTTGATGAGTGTCCCTCGCTTTGCTCAGAACGCATCATGACAATTCCCAGGTTGGCTGATGCATGCCCACTTCCCAGAAAGGCTCCTTGGCACTGGAGATTGAGGCCATGGTTCCAAGAGACACCTCCCTTCAATTTCCATTGTCAACTAATGCCTGAAGGGGGGTGGTCCCTAAAAACGGGAAGGTTTCCCGTTGCTTCCCCCTAAAAACAAAAACATTGAAAAAGCAACCAAACAACCAAACGAACAAACAAACAAACAAACAAACAAACAAACAAACAAACAAACACACACCACAACAACCGCAACCGCAACCGCAACCGCAACCGCAACCGCAACCGCAACAGCAGCAGCAGCAGCAGCAGCAGCAGCAGCAGCAGCAGAAGCTGCAGCAACCAACAACCCAACCACAACCACAACCACAACAACCACAACCACCACAACCACCACAACCACCACCACCACCACCGCCACAACCACCACCACCACCACCACCACCACCCCGCCGCCGGCGCCGCCGCCACCACCACCACCACAACAACAACAGCCAGCCAGCCAGCCAGCCAGCCAGCCAGCCAGCCAGCCAGCCAGCCAGCCAGCCAGCCAGCAAGCCAGCAAGCAAGCAAGCAAGCAAGCAAGCACACAAACACAAACAAACAAACAAGCAAACAATTAAACAAACAAACAAACAAGCAAGCAAACAAACAAACAAACAAACAAACACAAGCAGAACAAAACAAACCAGCAAGCCTACATGCAAACAAACAAACAACCAACCAACCAACCAACCAACCAACAAACCGACCAACCAACCAACCAACCGACCAACCAGCCAACTTCCTACCTACCTACCTACTTACCTACCTACCTACCTTCCTACCTTCCTGCCTTCCTACCTTCCCTTCCTACCTTCCTACCTTCCTGCCTTCCTACCTGTCTACCTTTCTATCAACAACAATCATCCCCCCCTCACCCCAACAAGATGGCGCCTTAGAGGGACGCAAATGGTCAACCCAGACAAGCCTCGACCAGCTCCTCGTCTTTGAGGGCGAGGCCTGCAAGGCTTCCCGTCCCAAGCAGGGGTCGTCTTGTTGTGGTGAAGCCCACGCTGGTCGGTTGGAAAATCAAGATGTTTGGGCTCCCAGCTTTGCAAACAAACTCATATTTAACATCAAAAAGACAAACAAACTGTTTAGGCTCCGTGTTCTTCAAACAAACTCATGTTTAAGCGCTCAAAACATCACCCCTGCCAA